>FIZV01013315.1:0-13167 GCA_900050545.1 Trionymus perrisii | reverse complement strand
TGAATTCTCGCCTTTTCCTTTCCCCCCTGGTCCATCTGCTCACTGTGTTTTTTGCCTTCTTATTTTGAACAAAGTATAGCTAATTTACGTACTGATGGCATATTTTTGACCAAGATTTTTTGTGTGTTTTTACAGAATGGCAAAATATCAAAAACCGGAGCCCGGCAGTAATAGCCCAATCAACAGCTCTCGTCTATTGTTCGGTCGACGCCTAAGTCACAACACGATTCCGGCCAATAAAGAAAATTCATCTAGTCTACGATCTTCGTGCAGTATGGAATATTCATTAACGGTTGACGAAGATATAAGCCCTTCCAAGGTGAATATACTCGACTCGTACATATCGTGGTACATTGGTGAGATGAAAACGTGTGAAAAAATGAATAAAAACCGAGCAACGAGCTCTGAGATATTCTACGAGATGAGAAAATAATCAGAATCGGATGCTGTGTGATGACCGCCGACCGCTGCCGCTGCCGCTGCCTCTGCCTCTGCACCAGCAAATAAGAAAGATTTTTAAAATAACGACTTTTCTCGCGTCGCGTCTACTCGACCTGTTTACTATTCCGGCGTTGATTTTGATTGGTGGCGAAGAGTGTGTGCGTTGTAGCTCTATTTTATTTTATTTTGGCTTAATTTTTTTCTTTCTTTTTTATCTTCGATGTGTGTAATGGGTTTCCTTATCTGCAATCCGACTTAGTTTCTCGCCTTTTGTACGCTTAATTAGAGCCCGTGCGGCAGATGGTAAATATTTTGCTCGAAATGTTGATAAGATTAGCCTACTTTTGAGTACATGTACGAGTGTTGTGTTTAAATGAGAATCTTCCTCTATAGTTTTTAATTACCAGGTCGCAGGTCCCCTCTACCCTTTCCTGTCAAAGTATCATGTCTTGATTATCGATTTTCGAAATCGAGTCGGAATTATATTTAAAAATAGATTGGAAGTCGCTTAATTAACGTCTGAAATTATTGTAAATACGTCAGAATGGAATTGAGATCGTTTGATTGATCATTCAACAAATCCACTTGTCCAAGTTGAAATTTACGATAAGCATATCGTGTGTGTGGCAAAATGGCATGACGAGTTCTACGTAATCACTAATCAGATTGCACGTACTTGGATTGATTATCGTGTAAGTTGCTACTTTAAAGCGTTTCATATTTTCAGACATAAAGTACCTATAATTTAGCATAACCGTTTGACACAGCATACCTTTCCCGAAAATTAAACTGAAATCTCTTGAAATAAAAAATATCAACTTTCTAAATTGAAAAAACTGTAAGTAAAAAAATTTGGGGGGAAACAAATTTCTCAGTTTTTTTGAAATATCTATAAAATTTGTTGAAAAAAAACTCGATTTTTTGGAAAATAAATATTGAATTTTTTTAAAGAAAACGTTTCTTATTAGATTACCTACAGAAAGCAAAAAAAAAATCGAGTTGGGAGGATTAATCTTGATACTTTGTTTCAATTAAGTATTTTAGAAAAGAAATCCTTCAACGCTTTTAGAATAAACAATTTTATTGAAAAATTATCATTATTTTGAAAGGAAAAAAATAAGTGAAATTTTTTGTCAATTTTTCGTGAAAAAATAGCTTCTCCTTAAGTCCGTTGAAAAAAACTCATGATCTCAATTGAAAAAAAAAAACTCTTGTTTTTGGACTAAAATGCCCCTCATTTTTATAAGAGTAAAAAATTTTTTCGATTTTTTCGAAAAAAAATTTCTGAATTTCTTGAAAGTTAATTTTTAAAATTTTTTTTTTTTTGAGTGAAAAGATTTGAAGATTTTTTAAAGTTAGAAAAATCAAATTTTTTTAAAGATGTTTTTTCATTTCTATGCATTACAATTTTTCCCTTTTTTTTTTTTGGGGGGGGAATCTCATTATTTTGGAATTAAAAATTTATTAATTTTTTTTGGAATTAGAAAATTTTTTAATTTTTTGGGGGTGAAAAATATTTTTAATTGTTTGGAGTAAAATATTTTTTCAATTTTTTCTTATAAAAAATCCTAATTTTTGGTAATTGCTTTCAATTTTTTTTCAAATTTGTAGAATGAAAATTTTTTAAAATTTTTGGGTGTAAATTTTTATCAATTTTTTGGAGTAAAAAAATTGAATTTTTTTTAGAATAAAAAAATCAGTTTTTTTTCATTTCTTTGCATTCGAATTTTTTCCATCTTTTTTTCGGGGAGTGGTGGAGAGGGGTAAAAAATATTTTGAGTTGTTTAGAGAAAAATATTTTAAAACTTTTTCTGAGAAAAAATTGTAATTTTTTGTCTCAATTTTTTGAAAAAATCTCAAACTTTTTGGAATTGAAAATTTTTTTAATTTCGTGGGTGTATTTTTTAAAACTTCTAAGAATTGTTTTCGAGAAAAAATAATTTCACATTTTTTTGGAAACTTTTTTGGAATTGGAATTTTTTTAAATTTTTTGGGGATGAAAAATATTTTTAATTGTTTGGAGTAAAATGTTTTTCATTTTTTCTGATGAAAAATCCTAATTTTTGGTAATTTTTTTCAAATTTTTAGAATGAAAATTTTTTCTAATTTTTTGCATGTTATAAATTTTTTAGAATAAAAAGATTTTGATTTTTTTTAGAATAAAAAAATCATAAGTTGTGAAGATTTTTTTGTTCACTTTCTTGCATTTCTCATTTTTGTAGAAAAATTTTTTATTTCTTTGGGGTAGGTAAAAATATTTTAAATTATTTGTTGTAGAATATCTGTCAATTTTTTCTGGGACTAATAGTTTGTTTCATTTCTTCGAGAGAAAATCTTTCAACTTTTTTGATAAATGAAATAATTTCTGAATTTCTTGAGTGTTAATTTTTTCCATTTTTTTTTTGAAGTAAAAGGATTTGAAAATTTTTTAGACTTGAAAAAATCAAATTTTTTTAAAGATGTTTTTTCATTTCTTTGCATTACAGTTTTTTCCATTCTTTGGGGGGGGGAGAGAATCTCATTCTTTTGAAATTAAAAATTTCTTAATTTTTTTCTGATTGGTGGGGGGGGGGGGGGGTGAAAAATATTTTTAATTGTTTAGAGAAAAATATTTTACAACTTTTTCTGAGAAAAATTCGTAGTTTTTTGTCTGTGAAAAAACTTCTTCTTTCAGAAAGAAATCTTTTATGCTTATTTGTAGAAGAAAAACATTTCTCGACCTTCTGAAGAAAAACTCCTAAATTTTTGTTTCGTTTTTTAAAGAAATATTTCAACTTCTTTGGAATGAAACAATTTTTCAAAATCTAAGAGTAAATTTTTTCTCATTTTTTATAATAAAAGATTTCCCCCTGCTTTTTTTGCATTAAAAAAATCTCAATATTTCGTTGGAGAAAAGTCATGCTCACATTGAACTTTTAAAAAATTTCAACAGGACACCTCCCTGGAAAAAATCCCCCACCACCCTTAGAAAATTCCCAAGTTGGTGCCAATGCCACGGAGACTGCCTCAAAATGAAATGGTTCAGCAACTTTTCATTGTGAAAATATTTTTATCTTGATTGTTCGATTAAATTTCATAATATTTTTGGTAAATAACGTAAAAATTCGTCTGCTCTCTCAGGGGTTTACTACTCTTTTGTCTCTTCTCGTAGCGAATTCGCAAAACAAACTAAAATTCAGCCAAAGTGTATGTACTTACCTTTCAAGAGTGAAGCGAGCGATAAAAAGAACGTAGGACGTGTGAACTATGAAAATTCCCAGAAACAAGAAAAATTATCGTTAAATATGCTGTGTCTCGTATGTTGGTATGGCTTCTGAGCCTATTGGTAAAACAATAATGACACTAAAATAAAATTAAGGTACCCATTGATAACGCAGCAACGTTTTTACACGCTCTAACGAGTACGAACAACGACCTACCTACTAAAAATGCTCGTAATTAAGCGACTCGATTCGAATAATACGAATATTTCTAATCTAATTTGTATTTGGAATTTTCAGTTCGCCATGTCTCGGAACGTAATCCGAGAACGGTACCCGTTGGAAGATCAAGATCCGAACTCGCAGGACAGTGGATATAGCAATTCTAGTTCGTTATATTCGGAAGATTCCAAGTCGTCGTCGAATTTCAGATTCGCCGAACCGAACGGTGTGCCTCCGAGGCGAATCAACACGGTCGAATTTTCACCGGGTAAAGACGTGATTGCGTCTCCAATGGGCAAAAAATCAGGCTCCGGTTCTCCTGGTTACCGTAAACAGAGTGTTTTCCATAGTATGTCGACCGATTCCACCTCGAGCGATTTTAGCGACGATGGATTCGGCGAAAGCTTAGTGTTACCTTCGTCGGTCGGATCTTTAATGGTAATTGAAGAATGTTTTGATGAATTTTTGTGGCATCGATGAGGCGAAAATTACTAACGAACGAGCTTTTTCTGTTTATCGAAACCTTTTATGTAAAACAAGATAATAAAAGTTACTAAAACTGAAATTTTTTTGAAAAAAAATATATCGAATGAAAATCGGATTCGAGTTGATTCGAGTTTAAGTTTCTGTTCTTCAATATTTCTTTCATTATCAAAATTAAAAGAGAAATATCTGGCTTCGAAAATATTTTTGTAATTATAGAACTGAAAAAGTAAACGAATCTTTTTATTATCACTCGATAGCTGACGATATCAAATCGTATCAAATTATCAATCGCTATCTGTTCGAAATCCGTGTAAAAATTACCAATCGCCATGCCTGATTTAATAAATACATTACGTAATAACGATGGAATTTAATCCGATGGATTTTTATTCGCAGATGGAACAGGACGAAAATGCACAGTTACCTGCAGGCTTCAGTACGTTACTATCCGGTCAAATATTCAATACTAATAAAATTACCACTACAGAGAGTTCGCCTCAGCAGTCGGGGAGTTCGTTATTGCAGACGAGTCTGAGAAGGTCGTTGACCGAAAATCTAACTCCAAGTAGAGTAAGTTTGAGATTTGAAAAAACAAAACCATTATTTTCGTTCAACGAACCGTACTAAGGTGACATTTTTCACGTAGACTGTGATCAGATCTTCGGTCGATACTGAATTCAGCGAGTTACTCGTTTACGAAAAGGAAACTACCAAAAGAACTGCGCAAGATGATGAAAGCAGCGCACCTTTCTTGAAACGTCGTAAACCGAATAAATTAATAACACCGAGTGATAGAACCATCATCAAACAAGGTCCAGCTACCGCTCCTCCGATTTCCATCAAAGGCACGTTATTTAGCTACGGTTTCAAAAAGACCACCAACGTCAAATTTCAAAGGTCTTTCTCCGAGACCGAAGCTACCATTACGAAAGCGTTGCAAAGATGTAAGTAATCGATTCTAATCCATATTTGCCCTATTGAAGGATTACTTGATTGATAACGTTTTATTTTTGTTTTGCGCAGCTAATTCGGATCCTAATTTGATCGGTGATTTTACTAAACCTTTCGTGTTACCGTTAAAGTTGAATAAAGATTGTAAACGTACCGACTTGAAGAATATAGACTGTCATACTTTGGCGAAATTGATCAACGGAGAATACGACCAAATGATACTTTCTTATTCTATTATCGATTGCAGGTTCGTAACCATTAATTTTATTAACAAATGATTGATCGTTTCTCGAATGTATCGTGCTAGAATTCTGATCTAAAGAATAAATAAGATAGTGATATTTTACACCCACCTGTAGTGTTTGTTTCAATCAAAAAATTAACGAACCTTGAGATAAAAATGTTTTTATTTAGTATCGTGCATTTACAGAACCTATACACTAGTTCTCAACTCATTATCTGTTGCCAAATATTGTAAAATACCACAAATTAGTAATTACTTAAAGTTTTCGAGTCGATTTGGGAAACACCCTTAATGACATTATTTACATAATTTCACTATCTTCAATTCTTTCTTCAATCAAGTCAATTGCTCCGAAATTGACTTATGAAGAACTATTGATATGATTTACTACAAATTATGTGTTTTTCTACTTTTTTTTTTTTTTAGATATCCTTACGAATTCTCAGCCGGTCACATCAAAGGTGCTATTAATCTGTTTACCAAAGAACAAATCATGGAAGAATTGAATGATAAGAAATATTTTCAAATCAAAGACGTAGATGTGCCGGATTGCGAGAATAAACGTAATATTTTAATATTCCATTGCGAATTTTCTTCAGAACGTGGCCCTACGTTGTAAGTATTCGTTGGAAAAATGTTTACATTACTTTAGTATGTACTTCGTTACGTTGAAATCTTAATTTTGTTCTTTTTTGACTGCGCAGATTGCGTTACTTACGGAATGAGGATCGTAAAAAGAACCGTTTCCAGTATCCGAAATTAGACTACCCGGAGATCTACCTGTTAGACGGAGGATACTCGAAATTCTACCAACATCATAAAGAGCTCTGCGATCCGTGCAGATACGTGCCGATGAATCATCCGGAACACTCGGCCGAATTACGAGAATTTAAAGCTAGATCGAAATCTTGGGCTTGTAGTACCGCAGATATTCGTAAATTACGAACTGGGTCTTTGAAACGTTTGGGCATTTAGCGAAAGCGTTATTTTATAGTAGAATCGTCGAAAAGAGAGTGTGTACTTTGAAAAAGAGAAAATCTCGGTGGTTGGTCAGACGTTTCTGTATTAAACGGATGTCAAAATTATTTCATTTTAAAATATCGCGGAGTGTTACACGTTTTTCTTTTTAAGTTGTACGTATGATCTCAAAACTGTTCTTTGGAAAATTACCTACTCAATTTGGGTGTAATCTGGAAACATGTTGGATATTTTATTTCTATCGTTTAAAAATTTATTTGAGAGGCGTTTAATTTTTCCTTTTTTTTTTTTATCTAATTGTTATTAATTTTTAATTTCGATGTCGTTTTTAAGCCGTGATTCTGCCAGCAATCACTGCCTGAATGCTAAATTATCGCAAAACGTTTGTTTTTAAGACTTATTTTAATAATTTTTAATGAATTATTCCACCATTTACGCGAGAATTGTTTCGATAAAGAAAGAAGAAATAATTGTACTATCTTGATACTTGAAGATTTTATTATTAATTTTATTTATTTTAATAGAATTCTGAAACCAAATTTCTTATTTTGGAAGTTGTTGATTTATGTGTGTAATTTGCATGATCTCAATCATGTTAGTAGATCAGTTGCCATAATAATTATATTACTTGTTAAAAAATTGTTTATAATGTAAAATTATTGTAATTACGTGTTCATTTGTCCTTGTGTAATTCGATTATTAGGCTTTTGTGTCCTCGTGTTCTTTCTTTCTTTTTTTTTTTTTTTTTTTTTTGATTTTTCTTTTTCGTATGTTTCATTTAATAATATGTATCTGTTTTTGTATTTAATCTTAGCTGTAATCTGTATACAAGATATAACTACTGTAAACGTAACGTAATACTAGTTGGGTGCAATAATAGCACAATTTCGGTAGTAAATTTCGCCTTTATTTGTAAATATTATTGATACAAGTGACGCGTTGTTCGCAGTGATTATTTAATAGTCATAAATTTCGCTGCGCAATCTTTTTTCTTTTGATTCAATTTTTATTAGGTAATCGTACGAATTTTCAGACCGTTTACATATTTATTTTTATTTTTCTTGGAAAGAAATAGGTTTTTTTCAGTTGTCTTTTTTTTCTTTTTGTTGGATTTTTTATCTGTGTCCGTAATTACCTATTCTTATACGATTAAGTGTAGTAATTAATAAGAAGTTTGAAGTTATTCTATTGTAATGAGTTGTGCAATTTATTTTGAACTACACTGTGTGGTAATAATAAAGTATTTTTCGATTTAAAGTTTGAGTCTTATTTTTATGGTACATTCTATAAATGCATTCAATGAGATACGTAGGTTAGGTACTTATCTAGATCTACTATCTATGTTGCTGAAAAGCTACAGAAAATATTTTACAAAAGCGTCTTGGTAGAATTAGAATCACGACGAGACAAACATTATTTATGTAGAAGGACCTTGAATGTCCACCTCCATTACAGTTCCTGAGCTCCATCATGATTTCTCACATTGTTTCGTTGCTGAATTGCTTGTTTGAAAAATTCGATTGATACTGAAATCACAAAAGAAAAATGCAGGGCGATTTTTACTCAGTTTCCATCACATTTAATTACCGATTACCGCAAGTGAAACTACCTGTATTATACATTTTCAGTTTCATAAACTATAACACTGATTTTTCAAAATACGAAAGCTAGAAAAAACGTGAAAAATGGAAACTGGAAGTTGATAATTTCTGCCTTACCGTTTGAGATTCTTATTGTAAAAGTTAGTGTGAATGAAGATAAAATTGAAATTGATAACGATAGAAAAAGGGTCTAGCAATTGAGAAGCCCGATCTATATAACATAACGTCCATTTTAATAATAATCTTACAACTTTATCGAATAAAATGACAATAACTATATGATAAAAGAATACGTGTTGGTGGGGTTTTTTTGCTAGCTACGTCTACGTGCTTCGAGGTAGAGTATTTGAGAGTATTTGACAGTGCAATTGTCAGTTTTTCGGCAAGATACCCTTTACTGCATCGGCATTTAATCAATTAATTATCAACTCATCCATCGTTTAGTATCCATTAATCTCGACGTTGGACGTTATGGCGTTAGGTAAGTGAATAAACACCTACACTTTATGTCAGTGATAATTACGTAAATTTTTTGGCGTATTTATCTATTGAAAATTGAAATTTTTCACAGTACCGTGTGATTCTTCGAATAGTTATCTAAATTATTTGCTACCACCGACCACAAGCATCGTATCTAGCTCAACCGGTGTGTTTCCTTCGATAAATGATTTTGCCGGAGATTTGAATTTTGAAATTATCCTTAATACGAACGAAACGGTCAAGAAGAAGTGGTTGGTATGTACCTAGGTTCATTTATGAATGATACATTGAAGCAATTACCGCAGGTAGTATTTCATTTTACGTACCTATCTGTGATTCAGTTTTCAGAAAAATTGAAAAAAGTTTTTATCGATATTAACAAAAACATCGGCATACGTTTTCGGTGGAATAATATGAATATGAGTGATGTAAAGTTTATCAGAGCACTTCCAGTTTATACTCAAGATGATTGGCTTCGTATACCTGTGGAAAGATGTCCAATGCATAAATGTTACGAAGATAATCTCAATATTGGTAATATGAACGATTCTTTAGCAAACACAAAGGTAATCGGAACTATTGAAAAGGGACGATTATGTTGCAGATTTTCCTTGGGTTAATCACGTATTGAGATGTGAAAACGAAGGAACGCAATATGAAGTTGATTTGGAAAGTAAAAGACGAAGTTGTATTACACCTGTTACTCTAAACGATTACAAAGATATCGCTGTGTTGTATTTCAAATTTGTTTGCAAAACCTCTTGCTATCGCGGAATGCAAAGGAGACCAATTGTGGTTATTTTTACGTTGGAAGACGGACTGTAAGTTGTATTTTCTTGTGTACCTAATGTAGAATTACTAAATTGATTCGCGTTAGTTGATCTTAAATCCGATTGTTTTTCGCAGAGGAAATGTCCTAGGAAGAAGATGTTTGTCGTTCAAAGTATGCAGCTGCTTGAAAAGAGATTTGCATAGAGAAGAATTTGGTAAACGTAAAACGAAAAATGCCAAGTCAGCGGGGAGTACGTCTCATTCTCAGATTAGTAACTCGATCTCGCTGGCACTTCCTGAAAAATCTGCAACCGGTGACAATAAATATAATCGTCACTCTTTGAGAGTAAGTGCAGAGTATAGAATTAATTCGGAGTGTTGAAAATTAGATGCATCCAAGTAATTTTGTGCTTTGCCTTTAGTTGACGAGATTAAATCCTCTACAATTGGAATACGCTTTGAAATTGATTCATAATACGCTTCTCGGAGAATCTGTACGAAACAGCCACGAAGTAAATCAAACCCTAATATCTCAAATTGAAAAGCATCTGAATAGAAATCGAAATTCGCAGCATCAAGTGTAACGAATATATTGGAATGTTGAATTAGTACATCTTTTTACTGATTTGAACGTTAGGTATTCTAATATTAATCGTTATAGTTTTATCGTCAGACGTTTTGAAGTGATGTTTCATTCATTGTATTTACTTACTTATGAAATAATTAGTTTATTGAATCAATTATTCAAGAAGATACTTATCGTGTTTTTATTTTAATAATATATCTTTAGTTTTATTGTTCCATCTTGTTAGTTATACTTACACAACTTTGATGTTTTCGATAAAATCATGTTTTCATTTAGTATATTAATCGAGTGTTTGTTTTATTTTTTGAGCTTTACATTGATTTTTGTTATTTGGTTATTAAAAGTGTTTCTTTTTTCTTTTTTTTGAATACCTACCTAAATGTCGCAATATTCTATTACATTCGTGAAAGAATCGAATTCAAAGTTAGGTATTGGAGTTTTGGAGAAGAGTGTTATGTAAATTGGGCATTTGTTTTGTAGGTAGCTAGGTACTAGGTACCTAACGAGCAACGTTTCTGTAATGTGGAATTTGATATTATTTCTTGGTTGTTGGTTACTATCACTTTGTAGCAACTTTGAGGGCGATCAATTGCCCATATTATTCATTTTTAATGGTATTAAAATGGAAACGTAAACTTAGTCGCTACATTGCTATACTTATGGTTTCGCATTGTACTTTTCAATCATCCGCCAGCTAGCGTTTCCTGAAGTGCAGCTGAAGTGGTGTTGGTGGAAGTTGAATATGTATTAGGAGTCGTTCAGGTAGTCGACTAGAAATTCGAATAATTTGTAAGAAAGAATGAAAAGAAAAATGAATAATCGAACCATTTTATTTCCAAAAATTCGATAATGCACGTCTAGAATTTCACGAATACAAACTTAAACATTTAAAAAGTTGTCATGGAAAAACAAAAACTTGGTGTAGCGTTCAAGTTCATTGAAAACAAGAAAAAATTTAAAATTGACGATGATGAATTTGATAATCTGTCATTTATAATTTATTAGAGAAAATAATTAATATTATAAATTATTTTTTTCACTTTTCTTCGAATTTTTACATACAATTTTTTTTGGATAATTCGTCAGCACTGTTAGTAAAAATCAGCTGATTTATGATTTTGGTCGTAAAATTTTTTTGTTATAAGCTGGATGCCCACTACTTTTTTGACTGTGATGTGTGATTTTGAAGTTGAAGTTGATGATTCACGTATGTATAACCTTTTGTGCTTCTTTCCAGAATTTTGGATGGCGGTTTTTTCCATTGTTCATTTTCATTTGTAAGCGTCGCCATGTAGTCTGCCGAAGCTTTGTGGTGAAGTTTTACGTTTTGTTCCTGGAAATTTAATGATTTTTTGGTGAGTACGTAACTAAATAATTAGTATTTTTACTATATTATATGTAAAAGAAAAAGGCTTCCGAATTCACAGCCTATGAAACTTAATTCAAAGATATTGAGATGAGACGTAGTAAATGAAATATCGAAGTACTATATTTAAGTGATAGAGTATATGGCCAGAATACTAAGGGCGGTATTCATAGTTGATACTTAGGAACTTCCTAGGTAAGTGTCTGATTTCGAAGTTGTGTTTCGGTACGAATTGATTTTTTTTTTCTCAAAGTGCATCTTAAATTTTGATTAATGAAATCTCGAACTACAAAATTAAATCATGAAATCCTCCGAACATCCATTCTTTCAACCCTTTAAACGAATTGGAAATCGGACACTTAGCTGGGAAGTTCCTAAGTATCGTCTATGAATACCACCCTAAAGTTGCAGCATCTGTAACTGGCGACGGTTATATACCTTAAGGGATACTCGGAAACTCGGATTTGACTGATAACAGAATCCGGGTACCCGGATCACACCCGGGTGGTGGAAATTCTGAACGTTTCGGCGTTTTTTTTTTCTTTTTTGGTTTTTAATTATGATTTGCAATCAACAGATTCAACACCCGGATGCAAATCCGGGTATCCTGTTGTAATTTAGACCAATGCTTGTTATTCGAAGTGCAGAATTTTGATTCTTTTTTGAATGTGTTTTATTTAGATCGCGATACGGTCAGCTTCAATAAAGAACGTGGTTATTCGCGAATGATCAGGATAATTTAATGAGTATACCGTGATATTTTTCGAATTCGTTGGTACCTAAGCGTTTCATTTGGCAAAATTCTAGAAAATAACCTGCTTGTTAACTCGAAGTACGGAATTTTGATTCTTTTTTTAATGTGTTTTATTTAGATGACGGTAGTTACGGTCAGCTTCAATGAAGAAATGCCGATATCAGCTTAACGAACTTGAGACGACTTTGATGGTAGGTCATGTCATCCCGAAAAGATCAATATGATGGGTGATGGTGCAGCCACCATTCCGTTCACGCTGATGACATTTAGACAGTACAATACAGACAATCTGTCTCTTCGGTTGCTCAGTCATCGATCAATTTCGATTTCAATCATTTCAGGTACAATGAAATGTTGCCAATTTTTTGGGTTTTAGTTATTTTCGAGTAAATTCCAATCTTCTCCAATTTTGTAAATTTCAATATTTATTTTGTCCGCCCATGTAACAACTTTTCTCATTTATAGATTTTTTTCGAGGTTTTAATTTAAAACTTTGATTTTTTTGGTAGTTTGTTCTCAATTTTTTTGAATCAACAGATTTTCTCGGTTCCATAAATTTCACTTAATTGTTTTCGATGCCTATTCGCATTTTTGACAATTTTTCGTGTAATAGTTTCTAATAATTGTTTTTTTTCAATAACTTTTTTTTTAATTTGCCATATTATCTTTAAAAATTAGATAACTTTTTAATTTCATCAAGTTTTTTAAACTGAAATAATTTGATTAAATTTTTAAAAATTTTCATAACCTTAATTTATGTTTTCATCGAAATATTGAAAAGTTTTTAAATTTAATAAATGTTATTGAGATTTTATATCAAGTTTTAAAAAATTGAAACATTTTCACAATTTAAATTTTTCACGATACATAGGTATTCATTGTGTTTTTAAAATTAGGTAAAAACTAAAAAAGTATTAAATTCAAAATTTTGGAAAAATAAAAATGAAAAAAAATTGAAATTTTTATAATTCCTTATTCGAAGTTTGAAAAATATTTAGTCTTAAAAATTAAAATATATCCAATATATTTTCAAAATTTGTTGTTATTGAATTTTATTAAATAATATTTAAAAATAAAAAAAAAGTTT
>FIZV01013263.1:0-13904 GCA_900050545.1 Trionymus perrisii | reverse complement strand
TTTTAATGGGGTTTTTTTTTTTTTTTAAAAATTAAAAAATTAAAAATTGAAAAAAAAAAAAAAAAAAAAAAAAAATGGAGAGCTGAAAATTCAAAAAGTTGAGAGAATCGAAAATTCAACTAAATAAATAAATAAAATTGAAAATTGATAAAATTAAAATTTACGCCATGTACAGCAACTAATGTAAAGAAAATAAGAAATAATTGAAAATAAAACATTTTAACATAAAAAAATTTTAAATGACGGATTTGATAGTTGAATAAATATTCTTGAAAAATTCAAAATTCAAAGAACTAAAAAAGTGACAAAATGAAAAAAAAAAATGCAAGAAAATGTTCAAATTATTCAAAAATGTTAAATTTATCTATTTATCATAAATTGTTTTTTTCATTTGTTTAAATATTTTTTTCATGCTTCTCGAGTTTTTCTGTCTCTTCAAAATGTATTTTCAATGCTCGAATTTTTTTTTTAATTGCATTTTTTTCAACTTATAGAGATTTTTTTTATTAATCTTTTCATTTTTATAAGAACTGTTTCAATTTTTTTTCTCGATTTTTCAAGTTTTTAAAATATATAGATATAGAGAGATTTATATTAATATCGAACATTTCAAGGGGGGAAGGGTTATTGAAATTTTTAAGAAATTTGTTATGTTAAAAAAAAATATGTTTTAATAAATTTCAAAAACTTATTTTTTAAAAACATCCTTTAACCATCCTTTTGTTTGAAAAAAATTTACAAAAGAAATAAATTCCCCTCCAGTCGACTCGTCAAAATATCAAAATATGGGTTTTTGTAATAACGCGAAAGTGACACTCAGCGTAGGTATCTTGATTGACGGGTACAAACAAGAAAGTGGAAAAAAAGAAACGGATCAAAGTTCATAATAAGCTTAGACAAAAGTCCGCTAAGCATATTTAAACTTCCATCGCATCGCTTATGAAAAGATTCGCTTTATTCGATTCTCTCAGTCATCTAATTTCCACGCCATCATCGCCAGGTCTAAATAAATAAAGTGTAGCGCTGTTCAAACGAAGCAAAGCAGACCAAAGACTGCGGCGAGAGCCTGTTAATAAGAAAATATTAAACCGCCTCGTGTATGGTTGTTACTCTTTAATACACATAAAAGATCACGTATAAACTAATTATTTCGCGTCATCGTGGCGTAAGGAACTCGCGGTACAGACGATGCGGCACTCCGGTGAAAACCCAGCCAGGACGATAAACTGATGTCGAGAATTTCAAAGACACCTACGACAATAATGTTGAGATGAGATGTATACACAGACATAATTGTTATTATAGGCACCTAACAGTTTATTTTTTGTTTGTTTATAGTTTATAATACGAGGAGATCAGCAGTGGCGGACTAGAGAATTAGGGCTCGGTCGGCAAATTGAACTAAAGGGGCCCGTAACCCAGTGGCGTATTTGATAGAGAAGTTCTGGAAGTCTGACTTCCCTCCAAAATTTCAAAGAAATGAGATCACAAATTATTCAGTTTTTGAGAAACTAACAATTTAAAAGAATTCAAAAACTATGGAAAATTTTACAATTTTTAACAATTTAATCATTTTAATTTTCAAAATTTATCAGTTTTTGAGAAAATGACAATTTAAAAAAAATTATGATTTTTGAAAATTCCGTAATTTTTGTGAAATAAGTAATTTTTTTTGAATTAGAGAAATATAACAAATTCAGCAATTTTGAAAAATTTGACGAATTTTGATAATTTTTCAGTTTTTAAGAAACTTTTAAAAATTCAAAAATTGTGAAAAATTTTGCAATTTAAAAAAATTTAATTATTGTGAATTTTTGTAAATAGGTATGTCAGCTGTTGAGAAAATGACAATTTTTAAAAATCCGCAATTTTTGTAAAATAGGTAAATAATTTTTGTGAGTTAGAGAATTTCAAAAAATTAGCAATTTTGAGAAATTTTATAATTTTTGAAAAATTTGGTGATTTTTAAAAATTTAAAAATTGTGAAAAATTTAATAATTTATGATAATTTTTTTTAGTTCTTGAGAAAATAATAAGTAGCTTTTAAAAATAACGATTTTTGAAAATTTCGAAATTTTTGTAATTTAAATAATTTTTATGAATGAGAAATTTTTTAGTTTTCAAGAATATCACAATTTTTAAAAATTTGTCGATTTCTAAAAATTCAAAAATTGTAAAAAATTTTGCGAATTTTAAAAATTTAATAATTTTTGAAAATTTGTCAGTTTTTCAGAAAATTACAATATTTAAAAATTCCGCAATTTTTGTAAAATAGGCAATTAATTTTTTTAAATTAGAGAATTTCAAAAAAATTAGCAATTTTGAGAAATTTGATAATCTGTTTAGTGGTAATGCAATTATTTAGTAGGTAGTTTATTAATACTAAACCAAACCATAGTGGCTTATTAGTAAATAACCATTACGAATGTGCTCTGTATGAGTAAACGTGTAAAATATGAGTGTAGTATTGATAACCCACTATGTGTAGGTTTATCAATATTGTAAGATTTTTAATAACTAATCGATTTTTTTTTTGTTTTGTTCCAGGTGAGTACCTACCTAATTTCATCATAGAAAATAAAGGGGAATACGTGAGTGATTCAACTACGAGTGATACAATTTGGAGGTACTGGTGGTGGGAGAGGGGGTGATTTTTTTTATATTCCTAAAAAATTTGCAGTTTATGCACTTTACTGAAGATTTGACAATTCTCAAAAATTAAAAAAATTATTGGATCATTAAAAATTAACGATTTTTAAAAATTCGTCAATTTTGTGAAATTTTGCAAATTTTAAAAATTCAACAATTTTTGCGAATTAAAAATTTTTAATAAATTCAACGATTTTGGGGATTTTTTTAAATTTTGCAATTTAGGCAATTTAACAGTATATTTTGAAAAATGAAAAAAAAATTACTTTGGACTTTAAAGGCTGTCGAATTAAAAAAAAATACATATATTACGTGCGATCCAATGTACTTGATTCTCGACGCGTCGTTAAAAAAATCGATGTTCAAAAATTTTTCAAGCACTGTTTTCTTCACTTGAATTATTTATTTATTTTTTATTCCGAAAAAAATTTATTTCACACGAATTTTGAGTTGATAAATTTTTTTACAAAAAAATCAATGAATTTTAACGAAAAAAAGAGAACCTTCGAGCAAAATTCAGCACTTTTTCGATTTTCAGCACCAATTTCTAATTAAAAATACTAAAAATATGAATAATGTTTTGATTCAACGTTACCCAAACCAATGACCAGGAATAACTTGAACACACATCGAAACGCGAAAACGACTTGCCTTTACGACGACCGCGAAATCGCGAACTGCGACGGAGCTAGAGCATGCTCGATGCTAACCATTGAAATGAACACATGGAATGCGCGCTGTCCGTAAGCGCAATGTATTAGGTACCGGTTACAAATATGTACTGAAGACTGCTGACAATCAACTCTGGTGTATCTACGTATATTTGTCCAACGCGTTTGTGCTTATGATAAAAAAATTGCGTTAAACTTTTCTTCTCAATTTTTCTCACCAACGGTCGGTTCTATCAAAAAGAAGGTAGCTGGGTAAAATAGGTGAATTTGCCCCCCGGCTGGGATTTTGTAACTTTTTAGCAGAAGTTGGTCCTTATGGTCTAAAAACTCGCCGGTAAAAATTTCAGCCCCCTAGCTCACCCATAGCCCGATCTAGGGCCCTAAATGTTCCCAAAATGTGGGGTTTCATTAAAAATTTTCATTTTCTACATATCTCAACCAATTTTTTTCAAATTTGCAGAGATGATGGACCATACCATGGGTCATCCCTGGAAATTTTTTCAATTTTTTTCGATTGATTTTTCGTACTGAAATTAGAGTTTTAAGATTTCAAACCGTCACAGCTACGAGTTGTTACAGACATGCAATAAAAAATCTATATACATATTATGTAGAATACCCATATGTGTAACATATATTTTTTTCAGAATTTTTTATATGGAAGGAAGACCCTCAAAAATGCAAAAAACTGATTTTTCCCACTTGAAATGATCGTTTTTAGTCCAATTTTTTTTTTCAAAATATACTCGATTGCACTCATTTATAGGGTCGATTGCCTCCATTTCGCTCGAATTTAGTCAATTTATTCACTTTTGATTATTTTTTTGAAAACAAGTTGTTTGTTATACAAAATACTTTAGAAGGAGGACATTATATTCACTCCAACTCAATAATAGTGGTATGGACGTTATTTCCATTTTTTATTTTTTTTTTGATTTTATTCCGAATATTAGTGTTATTTTTCAAATTTATTGGATTACAAAATGACGTTTTCAAAAAAAAATAATCAAAAGTGAATAAATTGACAAAATTTGAGCGAAATGGAGGCAATCGACCTTAGACCATGTACGTATACTCCGCTACGCTACGTATACTAGACCGCTTAAGCAATACAGAATACTGACAATTCGCCGGACAAACATAGAAATTTTAGCTGCGCTACGTTAGGTAATCGCGCATGCGTCAAAATGATAGTGACCGGCGGTGACCCCGGCGATGAGAAATTCAAAAAATTGAAAAACACTGAACTGATTGTAATAGTGATATCAAAAGTAAATAAATAATGAAATTGACGCATGCGTGGCACCATAGCGTAGCGCAGGGCAAAATCCAAAATTTTCAATGTTTGGATGGAACGGTAACATTGCTTAAGCGGTCTAGTATACGTAGCGTAGCGGAGTATACGTACATGGTCTAAGCCATGACACGTTCGGCGGGTTAAAACTTTTCAAATTTTTCAAAATTCATGTTTTTTGGCTTTTGGTTTTGGCGATGACTTGCTGAACAAATTGAATAGGTGTAATTAATTTTGTTATCTTTTTGTTTCAATTTTGTGTTCTACTACATAATTAAAAGAATTTTATTATAATGAATAAAATGTAATTAAAAATCCAACATAACTTAAAACGCTAATTCATTATCATAATTTCACCACAGGAGTGGCCAAATCATGGAATTTTTGATTCGAATCACGAATCACGAATCATACTTGAAAATAAACGATTCGAATCATTTAATCCGAATCATTTTCCAAAAGATTCGTGATTCGAATCACGGATCATCCTAATTTAAAATGATTCGAATCATATGATTTCGAATCATTTTTCGAATCATTTATTTAAAAATAGTCAATAGGCAGAGAATTTCAAAGAAAGCTGTTTTATTACTTTTGTGCAAATTTGGTGAGCATTTTTTCGAACCGGAGCCAGATATGCGAATACGACTCACACTTACATAAATTTTTACTTCATTTTCAAAGTCATACTTAATTTGAAAAAACGAAAAAAGAAAAAAATAATGAAGAATCTGGCATTTTGGCGCAATCTGCACGGCAACCGCTTGGCTTTCTCCTTTTTGGCATCTCGGAGTTGCGTTCAGCAAGTTTTAGATGAAAAAAAAAATGTAAAAATGACGTCATTTAAAAAAAAGAGATTGATTCGAAAAACTTGAATCATTTTAGAAGTTAACGAATCACAAATCACGAATCACTCGCCAGAATCTCGAATCACGAATCACGAATCATTATAAAAGTAATGATTCGAATCAAAAGTTCTCACGAATCATAAATTATGTGATTCGAATCATGATTCGAATCACAAATGATTCGAATCATGGCCACTCCTGTTTCACCAGTTATCAGTACCTACCTATTCAATTTGTTCAGCAAGTCATCACCAAAACCAAAAGCCAAAAAACATAAATTTTGAAAAATTTGAAAAGTTTTAAAAGTTTTACACTTAAACGAACAAACCTAATGCATTGAGTTCGCCTGCCCTGTTTACAACGTACATTCGCGAGCCGTAAATTATTGTCGTTTAAAAGTGGTAAAAAATCGGCGTTAGCGTGGTTCGAGTTCGATTTTACGAACGAAGGACTTTACTGAACAGATTTAGCACCTTATTTTGAAGAAATTAATTTATTCTAGAGGTATTCTCTAAACCGAGGTAAGCATTTCATTCAGTTACACTTATTCACAAAGACGACGAACGACGCTATCTTGATAAGATTAATCTTTATGGTGGTGTTTTAGTGACTTGTTTTTTTACGTCCAAGAGCTTTGTTGCATCCATTTCTTCTTCGAAATCGTCGAAATCGAAATCATTCAACTCATCGATTTGTCTTTTGCTTAGGATATAGTAAACGGTACGTTTTTGACTTCCAAATATATCACTCTTATTGTATTTTTTCTCGTAAGTTATGACGTAATCGATCGTCAATATTATAAGCAGACTGAGCAAACCCCTCTTGGTGATTCGCTTGTTACCTTTGGGATCCAGCTTCCATTCGAATTGAAATCTCATTTACTTTATAAAGATTATTAAAATAGTGTTGAGTATAATTTTGTTAAGTAGACGTTTGTTACATCTATAATGTATTCATTTTTTTTTTTTAGTGTTTTTCAATTTTGTTACAAATTGTAAATTACTAGCGTGATCAGCTTTCAAGATAATTCTACAATGCAGTACGTTCGAGTTGTTACCAACGTTCAGGATTTGGAATTTATCGAAATTCCTACCGAAGATGACGGAACGCTTACGGTTTCGGCACTGGCTGCCCAGTACCCCGGCGCTACTGGCCTAAAATATCGTCTAGATGGCCACACTCGTGTCGTAAAATTAACTAATGGAATAATGTATCCGCCTGAGAACGGCTGGGGTGATAATATTTATTATTGCAATTTCCCCAAAGGTTCGTACTTGACGCATCTAATAATAATCTTGTATCACGCTGCGAATGTACACACTGACCGATTACAATAATCTTGTAGATATGTTACAAAGACGTCAGATCGATGGTCAAGGGTATGATGTACACATTCCAGTTTCTAAGGTAAGGATTAATGTTTTCTTACATGTTGTGGTTTGCAGATATGTGAGCGTTCGCGAAAAATTCGATCAAATAAAAAGAACGCGATCGCGCTTGCGTTCTTTCAAAAAAGAGCGCGTTCGGCGTTTGCGTTCTTTTAAACTGTAATCGTTCGCGATCGCGATCATTTGCTATTAATTATTAGGGCATAATGCGTGATCAGCTTTCAAGATAATTCTACATTGCAGTATGTTCACGTTACCGACTTTGAGGATTCGGAACCTATCGAAATTCCTTCCGAAGATGACGGAACGCTTACGGTTTCGGCACTGGCTGCCCACTACCCCGGCGCTACCGGTCTGAAATATCGTCTAGATGGCCACACTCGTGCCGTAAAATTAGCTAATGGAATATTGTATCCGCCTGAAAACGGCTGGGGTGATAATATTTATTATTGCATTTTCCCCAAAGGTTCGTACTTGACGCATCTGATAATAATCTTGTATCACGCTGCGAATGTGCACACTGACACTGACCGATTACGATAATCTTGCAGATAATACGAAAAGGAAAGCTGACGATGCGTTAGAAACCTCCGAATCGAAAACTTCCAAAGTAGATACCGAATCGAAATGGGTGCATACAGATTTGGTGGTATTGGGACTGCCTTGGAAAACCACTGATAAAGAACTACGCGATTACTTCTCAAAGTTTGGCGAATTACAACTGGCTCAGGTACAATTTCGTCGTTTTCGCTGCTCCGTTAGTAATATGGACGCGTTCAGCTGCGGATTGCTCGAAATTTTCTCTTAAACGTTTCAACGAGAGCGCTAGTAAACACTTGGAGATGTGAATTCGTGATTTGCAGGTTAAAATCGATCCGATTTCGAAAAAATCAAAAGGTTACGGTTTCATCAGATTTGCCGATCAGGAAGTGCAAGTACGAGTTATGTTGCAAAGACATCAGATCGACGGTCGATGGTGTGATGTACGCATTCCCGTTTCTAAGGTGAGAATTAATGTTTTCTTACATACCATACCACCTACCTACCTCCATGTTATTTTATCGTTCGGTGCTTCGTGACGTTGAACTGTGTAGTAGTACGTTGTGTCTTTTATCACCATCGTAGAGAAAGCGCGATTTCTTTTTTACCTTTATTATTGAACTGACATGCCTACGAGTATTTATTCGTTTATATATAATGTTTCAGGTGGTAACTTCTTTAGCCTGTAAAAGACACCACCAGTTATTTACTCTTCAGAAATATTTTATACGTTATTTACTAAGCTTTTTTTTTTCTTTCACTTGAAAGCGCGTTGAGGGTATTACCATAAATGGAAAATGAAAAGCCGTAACAAAAAAGAAAGAATAAAAAAAAAAAAAATTGTTACTAAAACGAACGTACGCGGTCGAGGTGAAAAGTGCCGGTTGTCGCACTACGATTCTTTTGTGAAAGTTCCCTTAACACGGTCGGGTAAATCGACTCGTTAGATTTTGAGTATAGACTTCCGTTTTGAAACGAGCTCATCGATGACGAATCGAAATTTTGAGTGACATATGTGTTTATCGTGGATGTTGTTGTTGATGATGAAATTGACGACGATGATAATAATTTGAAACTGATTCGAAATTGATAGGAAATTGTGGTTGTGTAAGTTGGGAGTTTGTTTGGAGATTTTCTCGCCAAGTTTTAATTTGTTTAGCCCTTGAAATTGCGAGGTTGGAATTGGCCCATCAAATAACGTATGGTACATATTTACGACGAATAGAATGTGTAGAACTTGTAGGTATACTGGTGTAGGGCATATTTTTAATAATATGCGGGTAGAGATATTTGCGGTAAGTTTGATATTTGAGGTGGGATGTTACGTTTACTCGCTTTCCTTTTACTTTATTTTTATTTTTCGCCGAACCGTAAGTTGGTAAACAGAATTTTCCGATGAATAAAGTAGGTAGGTGCTGTAGGTTTAAAATTGGAAACGACAACGAAACATCGAATTGCGAGTTGATTTACAGGGTAATTTGGAGTGTATCTATAGTGTACGTAGTAGTACCTACGTGTTGTTTTCTAAGTTGTATTCGCATACTTTTCTGATGTATTTTCGTCTCGGATATATGATTGGATTGTTTTAACAGGATAGCGTCGGCAAGAAGTCTCCATATAAGGTATTTATAGGGCAGTGTACAGAAGATTTGACTGAAGACGTATTACGAGAATATTTTTCACAATTCGGCGAAATAAGTGATTTGTATGTGCCGAAGCCATTCAGAGCTTTCGCATTTGTAACATTTGTTGAGTCTAATGCCGCGAAAAATGTATGCGCTCAAGAGCATCAGATTAAAGATACAAAAGTTTATGTTACTGAAGCGGTGCCGAAAGGAGAAACAGAGAAATACGAGCGTGGTCGCTCGCGAAGAGATAATAGAAACAGACGAGGAGATTACAGTGGTGCAAATTATGACGATTATTATGATAGAAGGCGACCATGGGCTGGTGGTAGAGAGGATGGTTGGCGAGAGCGCTGGAATGATGAGCCCGGTTACAAAGATAGTTCGTGGAGGCAAAAGACCAGTGGTTGGGCTCGTTCTCCATCGGGCAACAGGTGGAGAGATTCCGTGGTACCTCCGGCCGCTGATGGAAATTTCGACCCGGATGTGGTGGCCGCCGTAGTCAATAAAGCGGTTATGGGTGTTATCGGAAATTTAAAAGGAACCCAACCAACTCCCGCTTCTGATTTAGCGCCTGCTAATGGAGGTGGCTACTCTAAGGAAGATTGGTGGAGTCGTAGATGAACGTAAACCTTAATTGTATCGCGTTGTGTTAGAAAAGCTTTTTCCTCTTTTTCCGTACATTCTATCGATTACGATGAATTATTTAATTATTTCGTATTACATAAATTTATTAGGTACTATTTTTATGCTAAATATTCTTATCATTATCGTTACGAATATGAATATGAATATGATTACGATTGTACGAGTATGATTATTATTACTACTTTTGACGACAACACCTGTTCTATTCTTCTTCTTTTTTTTTCTCTTATTTTTTTCGTCTGTACTTGTATCGATTACATAGTTACGTACTGTTTACTTTCACATTACTACGACGGTGTACCTTTGAAATGATGTACGTTGCTGACGACATTTTAATTTAAACTCTCGCGTCTCGCCCCGCGTTTTCGCAATTTTTGTAATTTTTACGAGTAATAAATATTCAACCTCACACCGTGTCGCTTCCTTCTTTTTGGCAAACATCTTCGTATAACGCTACCCAGTGCGGTGGAGCTAGATGACACTTGCAGCAAGTGCCGCGTAGAGAGAACGTGTTAATAAAATATCTAGTGTAATTATAGCAAGTAATCGGCCACTTAACAATACCATTTTCAGATCCCTTACGCGAAACAGCACACTTGGGTATGTTTCTCTTCGTTGTAAATAATTTACTCTTGTCCTTCATTTCTGTACACGAGTATGTAAAACAGAACAGTACTCACTCGTCTCAAAATTTCATAGCCACGAAAGAAAAGTACCGATCTATCGTTCTTACTAGCCGTACGTACACTACGTAGTTTTGTATGTACTTGTCTACTTAACTTACTCGAAGGATGTGATTGGTGAAGTAAACCTGGTACCTATTGAAAGTTTTCATCGCAGTTCGATAATGCATGGGACTGGGACTGGGACTGGGACTACGAAGCGACGGACGACGGCAGATCAAACGTGCTCGGTAAAGGCGTAGGGATACTGGGATACCTGGAGCACTGCTCTTCGTACTTTCTCCATCATTTCTCCAACTAGATTTAGTAGACAGCATGACATCTCATTCACGTTTGCGTGTTAAAAATGGTGTAAGCTAATGAAAATTCGTAGTTTTTGTAGCGTTTATAATGAATAAAAACATGCCATAAGGCGAGAATTTAACCAAATTGCGCTTCACTCGTTTGCTCGTTCGTTTTCGACCCTCGTGTAATACATACGATAAGATTCAGCATTGTTGGAAACGATTTGAAAAGAAAGAAAGAAAGAAAGCAACGAAAATGTGAAGTTACAACGAAAACACGTTGCGAGTTTATTTAACTTGGGTCTGCTGCGACCGAAATTGTAAATGAAAAGTACATACAATATGTAATAGCTGTAGGTACGCGAACACAATGAAAACGTTAATCGGGCTGATGGGGAACGAAATGTTGATAATAACTTCGCGTATGCTCGATCATCAATTCTTGCGTGCATTCAGGCAATTCGCCGACGTAGACGCCCGGTGAGCCCCCGTATTTTGCGAAAGATGGTACCACCGTTTCCGGTGGCAATACAGTGTCGTCTTCAATCATACTGCAGTCTTTCAATATGCAACGTCTGCCCTATAGAAACAAATCAAATTTACCAAGTATTCGGTCTCGCAGCAAATTTCGTCTAAAGCGTTTGCTTACTATGACGACGTTTTTGCCTATGTAAACGTATGATCCGACGTCTGCCGCATTCACCACAGAATTTTCACCGATAAAGACGTGATCACCAATTCTCATCGGAAAAAATGCTACTCTGAAACAAATGCGAAAAATCGAAAAACTCGACCGAAATCGAGTACAACTTAAAGTATCTGTCCGTCTCGCTGAGCTGGTCTAATGAAAGAAAAGGCGTAAAGACCCAAATTTTGATTGTAGACCAACTGTCGTCACAATTGTTCGACACCTGACTCGAACAACAAGGCAGCTTCAGAATTATTGTAGACCTTCCGCAGAAAGGGTCTAAATACATTCTCGAAGCGATACTCAATTTTCGGTACTTTTCGCCGTACCTTCTTATATCAAATGTTCTGCCAATATTACGTTATTGACGGGTTGTTTTCTCTTCATCATCATGTTTTTTTTGGTCGACGGACAGATATTTGTTATTTTAATTTGAAAATAGTACCCGTGGCTGAACTTCTTGTAAGGAGGTCGAATCACAGAATTCTTACTTATGATGCAGTACCGGCCAGTTCGCACATTAGCTAAATCACCTCTGACTATAGCATTGGATTGTACGATCACTTTGCCCAATAAAATGATATTTTGAGAACCGCATAGCGTTGTCTGTCTACTAACTTTGTTTCCAGACGCCTGCAATTGAACGCGTGTAATCGAGTAGCTATACACCATCAGTTAAATTACGCAAACTGCTTGAAACATATTATATGTAAATACGAGATGACGACTGCTTACAGTTTCTACGTACTCCGCTTTGTCATAGAACACCTCTCGCAGTTCCATTTCTATTTCATATAATGAGACGATCGATACAGTTATTAATATAAAACGATTCGAACGATATATATTTGTTCTACTATTGGGACTGTATCAACAGATGATGAATGCCCGAGAAAACATCTATCCCAGAAATTATCAAAACTCGCTACTGGGTACTGGTGGCGTCTCCTAATTGTACCGAGTCATAGCATAGTGTGAAATCTTCCAACTCGAGAACCTGCGAACAAACCGAAAAACTTCAAGTACCTACGTGATAATACGAACACAGCAGATGAAAGTATGGCAAGTATAGAGCTTATGGTATGCGTGCACTTATTCAAATATCGATGTTCTTTTCTCACAAAAACAAAGTATGTATGTTCACACAATGTCGCAAAAACTGCAAAAACCTTAAAATATTCGATTCATTCGAATTCTCGATCTCGATGAGCTTTCCACTTCGGTTTCACTTGTTTCATTGTACAGTGTACTTCCAGCTTTGAGTTGGCTTTGATCGACTACAGGAATACTAGAACTTGAACCGATAAGTCGATAACATGGTATTGGTATCATTATCATCTACTTACCACCGACATAATTTGATTATTATTTTACATTTTAAATAATCAAATCTCAACGAGAACTATTTTTTATTTTTTTTTTTACAATTGTGCAATTATTCTGAATCTAAAATCTAGTAATTTGATAAGGTACGGCGGTACCATGGCGTTACGTACGGGGCATACGGGGTCATTCATAATTCCTAATTCATAAAGTTACGATACGGGTACGACTACGACGTGATGAGTCTGATTCATCCCATGTTAGTTTGTGAGTTTGCTTTGTGGTGTGTGGTGGTGTGTGCCGCTGCCGTGTGGTGTGGTGTGGTGATGTGATCGCTGTGGCGTCGAATGGCGTCGAAGTGGTGTTTTTCTGTGCGTAATGTGCCTGCTGATGCTCGCTAGTGCTACTGATAAGAAAGGGAAGCAAGAGAAGTGAAGAATCCGCGATTCCTTCGTCAACTTCGTCAAGAAGCATTCGATTTTGAATTAATTCACTTCAGTTCAACACTATTCAATGTAGATTACTGTACTCAATTCAAATCTTATTTAACGTTATTTCTCTAATGTTTTTTGAAAAACAACTCTTTTCTCAATCAAATGATTGGAGCATAAAAATCATTTGTATCGGGTTTTGTTTCACAAAACGCTGACATCACAGTGTTAAGGGATAAACGGAATGCGTTGTTAGCACCGCAATTGGAAAGTGTGTTCATGTGTTGCAGATTCGCAGCTTGATAGCAAGCTTCGTTTAAAGTAAACGTTGAATCGCAATGGCAAGCAACTGTAGTAAGACGTGTTTTTTTCCTTTCAATTTCAAGCACCGCAAAAAGACTGAGCCGCAGGACAACTTGTTACAAGGTAACGTACTCGTGTAATTTTTCACCTTCGTAGAGTAATTGAAACGAATTGCATATCGCGCGACGAGGCATAGACTCGTGAAAAGCGCCTCTGAAAAATAAGATTTTAGTGCGTACGTAGAGGTACGTAAGTAATTCATTTGTGTGAATTTTATCGCGTTGCAGATCATCAGAAATTCGTTTCGAACACGTTCAACGAAGGCCCGATCGACGCTAGCGTCGAATTCATTCAGCTAGAAGAAGATTATCAATTAGTGAGTACGGTTTATTTTTTATGGACGATGCGCATACCGTAAAACACAAATGTACTTATTATAACGTCTTCGATTGATTTTTTTTTTTTTTTTTTTTTTTTTTTTTAAAAAAAAAGGGGTTACCGCAAAAAAAAGGTTAAACCTCTTTTTTTT
>FIZV01013234.1:0-26582 GCA_900050545.1 Trionymus perrisii | reverse complement strand
AATATATAGTTTTTTGTATTTAATTTCAAAAATTTCAAAAATCTGATTTTAGTTTAAAAAAACCTATTATATTTGGTGTTCATGTATGATTGAAATACATTTTTATGATTTAGAATGTATTTTTTTCATTTAGCACGCTTTCTTTTCGATTTATAGTAAAAATTTTATGAATTTCCCGAATAGCCCCAAACCTTGGGAAATTTTTTCATGTTCTTTAACCGACACTAGCGCTGAGATCAAGTACGGTAAAATTCGAAACTATGGATGGAATTGTAGAGGAAGGTTGTCTGAATCGAATGAGACCTTGAGGAGAATTTTAGGTATGATAGAACCCAAGTTATGAGCAAAAAACTAAAAAAAACTTCCCGAATAGCCCCCGCTTACGGTACCTAAATTCAAAATTTAGAAAAATTTCAAAACTTGTCGAAACTTGGAAATTCAAAAATTCTTACATTTAAATAAATAAATTTCACAAGTGGAATTGATTTTCAAGTGCGGTTGAATTTTCTAAAAATTTTAAAAAGTCGATATTCAATTTTTTCAGTTTGGAAAATTTAAAAAACTTTTAACTAATTTTTAAAATTTAGGAAAGATTCAACAAAATTGAAATTCTGTTGCTTTATAAATAAGGGGATTTTTTCATAAAAACAGAAAGAAAAAACAAAATTTTTCCTCCGAAAAAGTTTAAAGGTATTTTTGCCTCCAAAAGATGATTTTTTTTCCAAATGAATTATTTTTTAGAAAATGTAGAAAAATCAAGAAACATAGGTATGTTTTCCTAAAAAAAAATTGAAATAGGTATTGTTACTTCCCACTTGAAAAAAATTGATAATATTTCTAATAAAAATTTTTTACTGTCAAGAATTGTTACATTTTTTCCCACAAAAATATCAAGATTTTTCCCCTCTATACCTACATTAAAAAACATTCTTCCAAAAAAAATTGCTCCGAAAAAGTTGAAAGGTTTTAGGACACGTGTTTTTTTCCTTTTCAATATATTTTCGAGATTTTTTTGTAATATCGTATCGATGTACAAAAAAAAACATGAAATTTTATAATGAGGATTAGCTGTCAGTTTGTTTTTGAGTTTGTCCAAGTATAAATAGGCAGCCGTGAGAGTGGAGTGAACGAAGCGAAGGAAGCAACGGGCCAAAAGGGGGGTTTGGAGGGGCGAAGCCCCCAATGCGAAGTTTCGAGGGCGAAGCCGAGAAACGAGTAGGCGGTGAGCAGAGCTCACCGCCGGGGGTTGGGCTGCAAAGCGGCCAGGGTCATAATTTTCAAAAAATGTAAAATCAAGAGTTCCCAAAATAGTAATACCCTGACGTGCCTACGAACTTGTTGCATGTTGCGTTTTTTGATTTTGATAACTTTTAAGTATCATTTTAATAGTGACTTTTATCAATAAATTGGATTTTCATCTTGTTCATTTTGTTTGCGTTTTAATTTCGTGATATAAAGAGATAATGTGTATCTATTGTGTAGTGTGTCTGTGTATCCATTACCACCCCTTGGACGTTACCAAGTAATCTGGCATTGTGTGTTGATGTTTGTTATCAATAAATTATTCGACGATATATTTTACGTAGAAATTGAGTTTGAGATGAATATTTAATAAAAACAGATAATTCGTGTTATGAGTACCTAGTCATAAAATGAAAAAGTTATTATTTTTTTAGGGGAGAGAAAGACATCGATTAAGTAGTAAAAATTGAAAACAAATAGCATAGTTTTAAAAACTACAAAAATCAACTCACCTAGTTGATTCAACTGAATTCCAAACAGCTTCATGAATCCGCTTCCGAGTTGCACAATCTGAAGGTTCTTATCGGTTAAAAAATGCCAAGGAAATGCTTTACAAAAGCTAGGTACGGAAATCTTCAGGTCAGTGACCTTATTCGAAGGTTGACTAATTGTTTGTAATTTCTGATGACTCAAATCGGTCGATAGTTTGGATTCGTGGTTGCAGGTGATCACATCCTGGTCATCGAGTTCTTCCTCTGTCGGCGAAGTCGAGATTGGTAGGGGTTTAGATAAAATGCTATACCTGGAACAGAGACAGAAAAAAACGTGAAACGTGACATTATTACAAATAATTCACATGAGAAACACATGTGTTTTATCAAAAGAAACTGATTCTTAAAAAATTAAAAGCAAAAGGTAATTTTCAAACAAAAAGTAGACTCGTGTTTTAACGTTTCAATTTCATTTCAAAAAAGAAAAAAAAAACGGGAAAATTTTTAAAATAATTTCTAGATCCAAACAAAATTCTAATAAAATTATTACTCACAAAATTTTAGAACTTCGTTTTTAGACAATAGGTATTTCAAAACAATTAATTTATGACAATTTTCAAAATATGCTTACGTTTTTGGACACAATTTTAAAAATATTGATTTGAGGATAACAAATTTTACAAAAATCGTTTTTACACAGGATTGGAAAAAAATAATGCAAAATTTCAAAAAAAAAAAATTCACAGACAAAATGTTCAAAAATTGTTTTTAAACAAAAATTTAAAATACCTACTTATTTGTTTACACTTCACAGACAACATTTTCAAAAATTGTTTTGTTACCATCAAAATTTTAAAAATTTGTGAACACAAAGTTGTCCTTTCCGAAAAGCGCTTCGCAATAAAGTTTTCATAAGGAGAGAGTTTTTATTTTTCACTAACACAACATGGGCAAATTTCGAATGTGCTAAATTTATCCCTATAGATGTACATAAGCTTCATTGTATTTTTCTCTTTTCATGTTTAAAAAAAAACCACATCCTTGAGGGTTTCAAATTCAAAGTAATTTTACGCGAAATTTAAAATTGTAAATTCATAGCATGCACTTGTATTTTATGTTTTTTCAAGTTTGAAAAGGAACCACCTTCTTGGGAAGATAAAATTTAAAATGGACGTCATTTTCGGATTTTACGCGGAATTTTAATGTACTTTGATAGGTCGCGCGGGAATTTTTGAAAAATAATTACGAAATTAAATTCCGGCAACTATTCGACGCCTCTAATCATCGTTGTGCAGGTATTTTTCGGTCGTTTTTTCGAATTTCGATTCAAAATGACCTTGTTCAACGATATTTGAAAGAATTTCTTGGTTGCCGGTTATACCTGCGGATGAAGGGGCATTTAACCATCAAAAATTGTCAAAAATGCACAAAAACTGCATTAAAAAACACACTGAGGCTTCAGCCTCCATTGTTCAACTTCGACATATTGAAATCATTCTTTTTGAATTTCTCGTAGCAATACTTCAAGAAACTATAATGCCAAAAGAGAGAAGGTACCTAAGTAAAAATGAAAAAAAAAAAAAGATAAATATGTTTATTACACTGCGAATATACGAGCTGAAGATATTCGCTTTTCAAGTGTGGGTAAATCTGATTATATTCGCAAGCACGTATACATATTTATTAATGCACAGTCAGTGGATAAGGAATGATGGGAGGGGAACTCGATGCTGTAAATTATTTATATCATGTTACCATATACCACGGCCACGAAGTGTATAAAGATTCATGAAATCATGAATTTTTCAATAATTTTAGTAAAAGGAATAAGTACTTATGGTTTCGTACACATATATCGATCGACTCTTTTATATAAGTATAAGTATTTTTCACGATATAAAGGCGACAGAGAGCCATCCGAAGGTGTACATTCGAAATCAGAACGAACGTATTACGAGATATTGGTATTCCGTTAACGAATCTTATTATAAAATTTACGAACGTTGCTCGGCGAGCAGAAGACTTAATACAAACAAGGATGTGGCGTGAGGTCAATGGTATTATACTCTCGCCGGAAAAACTGCAAGAAGAGGGAATCGTGAAATTCGTAGAGAATTGAACTCGTGCTGGCTGCACCGGTAGAGAGAGCGGAGAGCTACGAGCGAAACGGAAAATTTCGTATTAATAATAAATCACGTGTAGACTAGACAAGCTGATGACTATTTATTGCGGATAATACGACAGAATGCAATTTCGCCGCTGCCTCATATTATGCGAGTTATTTCAACGAGAGTTTTTTGCTATTTTTCAGTAACGATGATGCCTGACGTTTGCGGTAGATTAACCATAGGAAAGTATACGTACGTAATACTGCTTCTGAGAAAGGTTTTCGTGCTATCGAAGCACGAAGAATTTACATTAGTGGACGAGTTTTTGGTTGCCAAGAAATGAGCGTCGATTACTCGGGTATGTAAAAAGTAATAAAGGAGAATTTCAGTCCTGAATTTTGAATCGAGTAACCTTGAACGTGTATCAATTCGGATAGGTCCTTTTAAAATACATCGTTTCACTCAGGTGACGTGATGAAAATAATATAGTCATCGGTATGAAGATATTTTGGTGATTTATTTATTTTTTCTAGTTAACATTCGCACGTCTCTGTCTTTACGTCTCTATATCCATTTAGAATCGTTTGGTATGCTGATAGGCAGCCTTTGTGTCTCCGTAATATGCATACGTCATATTATGTACATTCGCATCAAGATGTTTGTGTCATCAGTGCTGACACCAACAGGAAAAAATCCCTCATTAGCATAATCGTCTCAATTTGGTTTGTATATTGTATGAGTTAAGAAGAAAAAATAGGAAAAAAACAATCTCAGATGAACTCGGGAAGAAGGGCTGAGGGTAAAGATTGTACCACTTCATTTCGTCCAGTTCGTCTTCGCGTCTGGTGATTAATTCGAAACAAAAAACAATTTGCTAGTAATTACATTACGAGGGATGGAGTTGTCAAGAACGATAAATAATTCATTTAGGTTGGAATTAAGTTAAAAATTAATATGATTCAAAGTTTCGTTTCGCCTGTTTCGTTCTGAATTGGTTGTTTGGTTCGTTCGTTTTTCGTCTTCGTCCCCTTCACGCCGCGACACGACGTACCAAATTAGTAATGGTGAAAAGTTGCTCAAGAAAATAAGTTAATTACATTCCGGACGTTATTCGAATTCACGTTAGGTAGTAATTTTCCGAAGTGTCGCTGATAAACGCGCCATGCACGAGTACGTTGAAATTATCATTTCGTTTGCCTCCCCTGCCTCCTGCCTCTGGCTCAGGGTGCGAATATTATACCTACTCGTAGTATAATTGTTGCAATCGTAAATTTTAAAACTTTCTTAGAACGTTTCTGGTGAATATTTCTTAGAATGATGAATAGTCCAGATGAGTATTTTCTTATCGCCAACACTACTGTAGCGTTTATGCGAGAGAAGTGAAAACGACAACTTTCCCTGCCTCGCCGTATGTAATGATACTTGAAAAATCTACATTTTCGTGCAATAATCAAGTAACTGCCTACTCGTAGGTACTCGTTGACGAAATTTTGTCATGTCAATTGCCACAGGCTGTGCGAATACTCAAGTTTTATTCTGTTGGGAATGTTAGTTCAAACACAAATTCTGTAAAAATTGCATGCAAAACCAATAATAATTATTTGGTTAAAAATTCATGTTTTCAACATTTTTGGTAGAAAATTGAATTTCTTCTAAATTTACTCTCAATATAATGAATTTCCACCAGTAAAAACTATTTTTTTTTTCAAATCTGTTTGAATTTTTTTCAGAAAAATTTAGAAAAACTTTGTTTTTAAAATTTTGTTTTAGACGTTTTTTTTTTCTATTTTGTGATTATTTATGAATTTATTCAAATTATTCATTTTTTTTCAAAATTTAAAACTTTATCAGTACAAATTTTGCTTAAGTCATTTTTTTTTAAATTTTCGTTTGAAAATAAATTTCTTTAAGTAAATGGAATTTTATTTCAACTTTGTCTAAAATTGGATTCTTCACGATTTTGACACAAATATTCATTTTTTTAGAATATTGTTTTAAAATTTATTTTTTTATTGGCTACTGTTGACTTTAAAATTCTTTTTATTTAAAATTTAATTTTTCTTTTAATATTGCTCAAAATTGAACTTTTTTTCAATTTTATTCAAAACTAAATTTCTTTAAATAGGTTAAAATTGTCAAAATTTATCGAAGAACATTTCTTTCTTTGTGACTGGATTTCTTTAAATACAAATCCTTTCATAATTCATACTTATTCGTGCTCAAATTTCGAAAATATTCCTATTCTAAAAAAATTAATTTATACAATTGACTGAATTTTTAAAAGTTATGTTCGTCTATAAAATTTTCCATTTTTTGTTTTTTATTTTTTTTTTTTTGAAATGTTGTTCAAGAGAAAACAAAAATTAATATTAAGCAGAAACATGAAAATTTATTTTGAAAATAAATTTTACGCTGCAGTTTTAATCAGGACACTAAAATTTTCTAATTTTCAAGATCTTAAAAAATTCTTAAATAAGCTCTGGGAATAAGTCGTTAAAAAATTTAAAGCACAAGAAACTATGGAAACAGTGAATGTGGTAGAAATCAGGAAAAGCATCCTTCAACTTCTAATTCTTCAAAATCTCAAAAGATTTATTATCCATTAAGATGAAATATCTGCGCTACATTTCGTGGCATTGAAGTAGTCGACGTGTAATTTACCGCAGATTAAAAAACTCTCACGCGTTACGTGTGAGAAGACAGATTTTTCGCTCAAGTTCCATTTTTGGAGGATGCACATACGAGTGAAATATCATGGAAAAGTCACTGAAGCTATTTCAAAAACCTTGTAGTGTGTGGCACAGTATTATAAGCAAAATATAACATCCAATTTTGGACCCGATTCGTCCAATGCCGACTGCGCTATACCAATATTTACGCACACCCAACCCTTCCTTTCGAAAAAAATGTATGTACCTACGAAATTTTTTTTTTCAAATAAAAATTGTTCATTTACATCTCCTCTACAAATTTAGTTATTATCAAAATTTCATTTGAAGCAACCTTTCCCCTTCAAAAAATAATGCTCAACCCTTTATTTCCTGGAAAAAAGGTGTGTTCGATAAAATTTTTTTCAAACAAAAGTTCGTTTACATCTCCTATACAAATTTACCTATTATCAAAAGTTCATTTGCATCAACCCTTCCCCTCCAAAAACAAAAATAAAAATAAAGAAAAATTGTGTCACACAACACTACCTAACACATTCAAGTTACCCCCTTCCCCATCCCCAACCCATGCTTTCCTAGAAAATAAAAAGTTGTGTACGAGAAAATTTTTTTCAAGCAAACGTTGTTCCTTTACATCTAGTCGGTAAAAATAAATCAAACGAACCTTCAATTCTACGGTGAATCGAGGTGGATTAGGTTTCTCTTCTTCAGGAATGATTTCCTCGCGTTTATAGAGCGATTCTTCTAATTTCTGAAGACTTTCTGTACCGGTACGGAAATCAGATGGTAATTGAGGTTCCAAAACAATGCCTTGTCTACCTCGTACTTGTAATTTGCAAGATACAGTGGCTTCTCCGTGTCTATTCGAAGCCTGTAAAATATCCCATTTGTACAAACAAATCCTAAAAAACAACGATAAATCCAAAATGGTATACTAACTTTGCAAGTATATAAACCAGAATCACGAATATATACTCCGGAGACTTCCAAAATAACGAAACCGAAATCGTTAATAGTTTTAACTCGAGATCCAGCTGATAACGGTTTACCATTATGATACCATTCTACTCTCATGCTAGGATCGTTGACCGGATTCAAACGACATTCGAAATGAGCCACCGAATTTTCAGCCAGCGTAAGATCAGATGGAGTGGTAACGAATTCCGGTGGTTTACCGGTATCATCTTCGAATTCTTCGGCACGTACGTGACCGAGACCCTCTAGTTCGGCTAATTTATCAATGGTGCCTTCCATACCCTTTGGTAATTGCGATTCCAAAATGATGCTTCGTTTGCCTGTGACTTTCATCGATGCGGTGGTAACAGCTTCGCCATATTCGTTGATGGCACGGCAAGAATATTCGCCGGAGTCTTCGGGGTATACGGGAGAAATTTCGAGGATGACGAAACCGAAGTCACAGAATGTTCTGAATCTGGATCCAGTTCGGAGTGGTTTACCATTCCAGAACCATTCAACCTGTATGGAAATCAATTGAATATTTCCGTGTTTTCATAAATACGAAAGAGGTAATTTCAAAACACGTACGTTGAGTTTAGGATCATCTGTAGGTGTGAGACGAGCTTCGAAGTGAGCGTTTTCTCCTTCACGTAAGCTATCGATGTTGGAAAGAGGTGATGTGAATACTGGAGCTTGTCGGGTAATTTCTGATGTTCTGACATCTTTACTTTTGATCATCGAGTCTTCCAGAGTTTGAATTTTCTCTAATCCAGATTCCATTCCCTATTGAAAAAAAAAGTATTATTTTAATACAATATTTCTTTCTTCCGATAGCATCTTACAATACCTACCAATTCAATTCAATGATACTAACCTTAGGTAACTGTGAGTCCAAAATAAGATTCGATTTCGAGTAACACTTCAAGGTAGCTTTCGTGGTATCAGATCCCAATTTATTGGTAGCTCTGCACTCGTAAACACCGGAATTTTCTTCGTAGCAGTACAATATATCGAGGATAACTATACCGAAATCGTGGAAAGTACGATAACGATGTCCATGAGGTAATTTTTTGCCACTATAGTACCATTCAACCTACATACAAAAATAGGTATTCAATATTTTGGCGGGAAAACGTATTCTACCAAAAACAAAACAAAAAAACTCACCACCAGATTAGCATCATTGACCGGAGTAAGTCTAGCTTCGAAATGTGCACTTTGTCCTTCTTTGAGCTGAGTGATATCGGATATTTGAGTGATGAATTTAGGTGCTTCCATTACCTGTGGGGTAGGAGGTGGAGCCTGTTGTTGGTAGCTCTCGAGTTCGCGAATACGAGCCAAAGAATCTGGTTGTAAAGAATCAATGTATACGCCACCTTTTCCAATACATTGCAAAGTAGCTCGAGTAAAGTCTTCACCGTATCTAAAATAATTTCAAATGCATAATTTCAGTTATGAAGTAGCTGAGAATATAATTTACACTAGTGATAAGGCTGATAATTCTACGATAAACGTTTGTTTTTAACCATTCGAAAAAGATAAAACCTCATAGCACGGGTTCGTAGTACATTCTGACTAGTAGAGATCGCGACTCACGCGGAAGCTACACATTTTTCGGTTATTCCCCTACATGTCTCTTTAATGAGTAATTAGAATTAATTTATCGCTTCACGCGCACATGTTATCTGAGAGTAGGATGTGAATCGTACGTGACGTATCAATTTAACTCACTCGTTGCTAGCTTTGCAAACGTATTCTCCGGAGTCGTGACTTTGAACGTATGCGATATCCATAACAACGAAACCGAAATCCGATACCATCTTCATGCGATTTTTGTGATGGAGTGGTTGGCCATTATGGAACCATTCAACTTTTAGTTTTTGATCGTTGACTGGGATAAGTGTACATTCGAAGTGAGCCGAATCGCCATCTTTCAATCCGCTCAAACTCTATTGGAATATTTAACGAAAATTAATTTTGAACTTGTGATGTGTTTCTCATACATGAACCTACATACCTTTATGTGTGTCGTGAATTGTGGTTTTTGTCCTTTGATCTTTTCAACGCATTCTAGATTTACGCTGATTTCAGCTCTGCCCCATTTATTAGTAGCTCTACAGGTGTATACGCCGGTATCTTCGATTTTTGTACCGAGGATTTCAAGTACCACCATACCAAATGCATATACGGTTCTGATTCTATGACCTTAAAAAGTATAATTCTCATTTAGTATATAGAACCAGGGGAACTGAAACTGGTTGGATTTTTGAATACTTACTAGCTTCAATTGCTTTACCATTGTAGAACCATTCTACAATCATAGTCTGGTCTCCAATAGGTGTAAGAGATGCTTCGAAATGAGCGATTTCGCCTTCTTTCAAATTGCTTAAGTTTTGGAACTGTGTACAAACGAAAGACATTTGAAAAATTCGTAATTAATAAGTAGGTGGTAGGTACTAGGTAATAATTTTGATGTTGAATATCGCGCCATGATAACACAAAAGAATACGTGAAAAAGCTCAAATAAACGGCCAATAATTGATGTTCGGTCATTTTAACATGATCAAAGAAATGAAAAAGTGGCCGAATTTAAATTTCGTCCTTCGTCAAAAATTACTTTTGATTTTCAATTTTATACCTTACAAGTTACAAAGAAAATGTGATAAGAGAGCATGACTCATCTCACCTAACGGGTTCCGATTCCGAACATGCGTTCATTTCTATGCATTTAACAACACCATTGATAAGGATGTAAATCACAGTAAATCAGTGATAGAGATAATTGGTGGAGATGTTATTTCCATTTGAGAAAAAAATCAAGTGTATTTCATTCAACGTAGAGCTTTTTCACGACTTCGTATCACCTTAATAATAGAACGTTTAATTCTCTAGTAAAAGCTCATTAACCTCAAGCAAATGTTAATTAGTGCGATGAAACGATGTGTTATTATATGATTAACTCAGTTGAAACTACCCTTTGAACCACCGCTTAATTGATATTTAACGAAACCAATCTCGAAGAAAACGCCAACTTCACAATCGTGCAGCGATGACAAGTAATCAGGTAAATAAATTTTTTACCAGAAATTGAGGAAAATTTCATATTTTTGCCGTAAAGTCATGTCATTATAGTTAAATTATTGGCAATTACTTAAAAGCAAATGATTATACTTAGAAAAATTCATAAAAGCAGCACAAAAACTTTATTTACTCGTATGAGAATAATTAAAATTAAATATTTTTTAAAAGGTTATATGAAAACTACTCAAGCATTGATGTGATGATTAGGAACTTTATTTTTGAAATTCTCAAGACTGAAGCATCCGTGTCAACAAAATGTCGAACTTTTCATGCACCGAAACCTGTTCAAGTTGAAAATTGGTTGAATCACAAAGCTTTGAAACCCTTCACCTCGAATTTATTTCTCAAAAACACAGAAAGAAGGGAAGAAGATATCATAGACCTACACCTTTGATGCTATAAACTCTCAACAAAAAAAAGTATACCTGCGATAAAAGGTCAGGAGCATATGAAAATGATGGAGGAATTGAAATAACATATTTCTGCAAAACAATCATTAAGTAATTAAAAATAAAAAAAGCATTCGTTAAAATTTTTATAAAAACACTCGACGTCAGTTAGTTATGATCACTCAAAATGGTTCAATCGATATCCTAATTTTTACTTGTGACGTAAATTCTGGAGCTTGGCCAATTTCTCCTTCTGCCAGAGCTTTCGGTTCTCTCTTCAATGACTCTTCCAGATCTTGGATTTTTTCAAGACCTTCTTGGCCCTTAGGATGTTGAGTTTTTTCGATAAGGTTCTCTTTGGTAGTGCAGTATATAGTCGTTGAGGTGTATGTTTCTCCAGCTTTGTTACTGGCTTTGCAAGTGTACACTCCCTGGTCACGGTCATACATATCGGTACAATCTAAGGTGACGAAACCGAAATCGCTGGTGATGCGGAATCTTGAACCTGTAAATTTTCATAGTACGAATTTATGTATCATCAAGTACCTACTTCTTTCTTAATCATATAGTAATGATATAATTACCATGAGTAAGAGCTTTTCCGTTGAAATACCACTCAAGTTTCAAATTAGGATCGGTTCTAGGTTCAACTTGAGCTTCTAAATGAAGAGGAGCACCTTCGGTCAGTAGTACTTCGGGTTCCAAAGGTATGATAAATACTGGTTTGGGGAATTCTACTTCGGGAGCTGAAGGTTGACGTTGGTATTTGGAAGATATGGTATCTTCAACTTCTTGTACTTTTTCCAATCCGGCAACTCCTTGAGGATGTTGAGTTTCTCGATAAATCAGCGATTTACCAGAACAACGAAGTGATCCAGAAGTAGTTGCTTGACCTTTGCTGTTGGTCGCTTTGCAAGTGTATATTGCGGAATCTTCTGGATAGGTTTGATTAATGTCCAAGGTCACGTATCCAAAATCATAAGTCGATTTGAAACGTGCACCAGATGGCAGCGGTTTTCCATTTACGAACCATTCTGTAATTACACAGGAAATTTGTAAATAATTTTTTTTTTATTTTATAAATTTGATTTCAAAAGTATAATATTCTTACCGATTTGTAAAGTCGGATCTTTGGCAGGTTCAACTCTACACTCAAATCTAACGTTATCGTTTTCGTTACATTCGATGTTGTTTAAATGTGAAATAAATACTGGGCTCTCAAAAATAGGTTCGGGGTAATCTTTCCTGTCAACCTTTGGTTCTTCCAATGCTTCGATGTATGGAAGAGCATCAGGATGTTGTGGTTTCGAAATCAACCAATGACGATCTAAAAAAAAAATTGTACAATTGAATTTTCCAATTACGTTTTAATAGATTTAAAATTTTATAAATAGAATTACCTTCAACTTTCAGTGTGCAAGTTGAAACAGCTTCACCGAGTAGGTTGACTGCTTTGCAGGTGTAAATAGCCGAGTCATCAGCTCTAAGAGAGTTGATAGTTAATGTGACCAATCCAAAATCGAAAGTACTCCTAATTCTTGATCCTACATGAAATTATGTGATATTTTATGAATCGAGTTCAGTAAATAAAAAATTCTTCAATGAGTACGAGCAATAATCTCACCAGTAGTTAATGGTTCTCCATTTTTGTACCATTCAGTACGTAAATTGGCATCAGCTCTAGGTTCAACTTGAGCTTCCAAGTGAACGAATTGACCTTCAACTAGATTATCTTTACTGGTCAAATGAGTCGTGAAAACTGGAGCTTGTTGGGGTTCGGTATCGATGAACGTAGGAGGGACTTTGTTCATCTCAGCTTCTTTCAATTTGATCTTCTCCCATGCTTCGGGTTGGATAGCCTCAGTTACGATAGAAGAACGGCCTGGGAAAAATTATTTCAAGGTCACAGCACCTGTTTTCAATCCAATGAGCTGTTTTGAAGAAATGCTTACCTCTGACTTTCAGAGAAATCGAAGACACCGCTTCTCCCGCTTGGTTGATTGCTTTACACATATACACTCCAGAATCTTCCACCACGGTCGAATTGATATCGAGGGTAACGAAACCAAAATCTTGAGTAACGTGAACTCTTGAACCTGAAAAAATTATTTGAACGGATAAAAATTATGCCAAATGACTTTCGATTCCTGTATTCACTCTTTCAACTCACTTGATTTCAATTCCTTGCCATTGACGTACCACTCGAACCTCAAAGTGGAATCTCCGACTGGTATAACACGACATTCAAAGTGAGCCGGTTGTCCTTCGATTAATTCCGAAGGTCCAGTCAATAATTGTGTGAAAATAGGTTTATCGAAAGCTCGCTCTTCTTCTTCTGGTTGGCATGGAATTTTGCCCTCTTCTAGTTGTTTAATTTTACGCATACCTTCCGGATGTTGAGACTCCAATTGGATATCTGCCTTACCTATTGTGAATAAATAGGTAGTAATTTTCATCTTTATATAAAAATGGTGAGAATTTTATTTTACTTACTCTTTACGTGCATTGAAGCGGTTGTCACGGCTTCACCCAGAGCATTGGTGGCACGACACATGTATACGCCATCATCGTCACTACGTACGTGATTAATATCCATGGATACGTATCCAAAATCGTGAGTTTTCGATATTCTCGAACCTGTTAAAAATATTCAAATTAATTTTAATTTCAATGAAATAAAAGTAATTCTGAAATGTTTCTGATTAACGTACTCGTTTCCAAAGGTTTTTCATTTCTGAACCACTCGACTTTAAGGGTCGAATCGCCAACTGGGATAAGCCTACATTCGAAATGAGCAGTTTGACCTTCAGCAATCGAATCGATATTTTGCAACGGTTGCGTAAATACTGGTCTTTGTCTAGTGACCGCGTCTGGAATCTCTGGTCTTTGGAATGGTGTATGTTCTTCGAGCTTACGTATTTTTTCTAATCCTTCGGGTCTTTGCGAGTCTGAGATGATACTACTCTTTCCTTGTACATTAAGATTAATACTTGAAGTACATTCTCCAAGTTTATTAATCGCTTTGACAGTGTAGTGACCAGCATCTTCTGGGACGACGTGTCCAATATCCAGAGATACGTAACCGAAATCGAATGTGCTGTGGAATCTAGAAGCTGTTGGCAATGGTTTACCATTGTGGTACCATTCGATACGTAAAGAAGAGTCGTGCATGGGAGTGACTTGACATTCAAAGTGGGCGGTTTTTCCTTCGGAAACGTGAGTGGTGCCCTGCATAAGAACAAATTTTGAATAATTTTCCATCATCAAAATTATGATTGAAATATTTTTGAAATAAAATCATACAGTTAAATCAGTCAATGTAGGTCGAGTTGGTTCAGGCTCTTCAATTTCCAATTTAGCTGGTCTACCTTGAGACTCCAATTCGCGTATTTTTTCTAGTCCATCAGGATGTTGAGATTCCAAGTAGATACTTCTTCGAGCTGTAAATTTCATGAAGTTAATATCTACGAATTCGTGAAATTAGGAAAGAAAATGTAGACATTTACAAGAAACGTTGATCTGGCAAGTATTGACAGCTTCTCCAACCAAATTGGTAGCTTTGCACATGTAAGTGCCTGAATCTTCGGCGTATGTGTACAAAATATCCAAAGCAACGTAACCGAAATCGTGAGTGGTCTTGAATCTGTGTCCAGTCTTGATCGCAACTCCATTCACGAACCATTCAATTTTCAAATTGGCATCGTTTATGGGTTCCACGCGACATTCCAAGTGAGCATGATCACCTTCTCGTAAAGAATTGAGACTGTTGAGAAAAATTATCCGGTAAATTTTATGCTTGTAAAATAGATCTAAAAATCAAAAAAATAATTCGTAAAGATGAAGTACCTGTTCAGTGGGGTGATGAATACTGGTCTTTGGGCTTCGGGTTCAATTTCTTCAGCTTTAGGATGTTCGTAGGCTTCCAAAGCTTTGATTTTCTGCAACCTGTCAGCATCCAAAGTATCTAGCTGCAAACCTTTTATGGCTACAAAACAAAATTAGGTACATTAAAAATCAGAAAACTCTGCTCGGAATTTCTGTCTGAAAACCGAAATACTTACAGTCTACGCTCACATTACAGGTAGTGACAGCTTCGCCAGCGATATTTTTAGCCTTACACATGTAAGTTCCCGAATCTTCGGGGTAAGCGTATAAGATATCCAGGGCAACGAAACCGAAATCATAGGTGGTCTTGAATCGATGACCTAGAATAATACAAATAATTTCATGTAGACGATTCACACAGGGCTGGTAATTCGGAATTTTATAGGATGTAGCTCAATTTTTCCCGAAGGGGTGAGGAGTTGAAACTTTAAAAAAAATGTTAAATGTGAGAGTGATTTTTGTTCCACAAAATTTTGAAAAATATTCTTAATCCGAAAAATAATTTTAAAATGTTTTGTACTCTAAAAAAACTTGTAAATCATTTCGCCAATAAAATTCAAAGATTTTTTTCTAAAAAAAATAGTTATTTTTTTTCTTTAGAAAAATTGAAATAATTTTTTTTTAATTAAGATAATTTTTTTTTCAGTTGGAAAAATTATAAATTTTTTTCTCTAAAAAACCTGAAAAATTCCTTCCTTAACAAAACAGAAATTTTTTCCCGACTTTTTTTTTCTTAATTTTTCCTCTAAAAGAACACATTATTTTATTTCTGTCTAAAAATTTAAGAAAATAGGTATTTTTACTTACGAAAAATTAAGAAATTTTTTTCTTTAAGAAACAAAAATTTTTTTTCCTTGCAGACAATTTTACGCTGACTCCATAAAAGTGAGATATTTTTTATTTCAAGAAAATTCAGATTTTTTTCTTCAAAAATTAATGAAAAATATTTTTATTCCAAAAAAAAAATTGTCAAAGAAAATGATTTCAATAGATAAGTTTTCATTTCAATTAGTATGTTATAAGTACCTTGAGGAATAGGTTTGCCGTTACGGTACCATTCCACTTTCATGGTTGGGTCGTTGACAGGTGTCAGAGTAGCTTCTAAATGAGCACTTCTGCCTTCTGGTAGATGTTCGACGTTCTTCAAAGGTCTTCCGAATTGTGGTTTTTCGGCGACATATGAATCATCAACGGCAGCTTTCTTGTAACGAGAATCGTCTTCCAAGTATTGTATCTTGGATAGAGCTCCTTTATGTTGGGTATCCAAAATAATAGATTCTCTTGCTGCAAGTTACCAAACATAATCAATAAAAAATTGGTATCGAAAAAACAAAATCTTTCTTGAAAAATAAATGCTCACGTTTGACGTTGATATTCACGGAGGATACAGCTTGACCAATTTTATTGACAGCTTTGCACGTGTATGTTCCGGAATCTTCTCCGTATACGGTTAAAATATCCAAAGAGGCGAACCCAAAGTCGTAAGTGGTACGGAATCGATGACCTGAATTTTTTCACATTTTAGTAACAATATTCTCGATCATTATAAATCGACTTTGAAAGACTCATACCAGTTTGTAGAGGTTTATTATTGTGGAACCATTCCAATTTGAGAGTGCTATCGGGATACGGTTCAATACGACATTCGTAATGGGCACTTTGACCTTCGACCAAATTCGTAGGTCCGTTCAACGGTACCACAAATCTAGGAGCATCTTTGACGTCAGTTTCGACATCTTCTTTTCTTTGATATCTCGACGTATCTTCAAGCGACTGTATTTTTTCAAGAGCTGTTTGATGTTGAGTATCCAGAAGTAAAGCTGCCTTGGCTATAAAATGATGAAAAAAATCGTTATTGGATTTTCCCAACTCACGAAGAGATTATTCAACACAAAATTATCACTCACATTGAACAATAAGGGTAGCCGAGGTTACAGCTTGTCCAAGTTCATTGATGGCGCGACACGTGTAAGTGCCGGAATCTTCCGGATAAACGTATTTCAAATTAAGAGCGACATAACCGAAATCATGCATTGTGGTGACTCGATTCGAAGCTTCGATAGGAACTCCATTACGTAACCATTCGACTTTAAGTTTATCATCGCCAACAGGTATGAGACGACCTTCAAAATGGACGGCTTGACTTTCGGCTACGTGAGCATCTTTGATAGGTTGAGTAAATACAGGGGCCTGGGTAACAACATCCTCAGGGATGCTAGGTCTTTGATAACGAGATCTGTCTTCTAATCGATGAAGTCTTCCTAATGCGTCTTCGTGTTGCGACTCCAAGTAGATCGATTTACGAGCTGCGTAAAAAATTATATTTTTAAGTGAATCAAGATTTATAAATTAAAGTTTCAAAAAAAAATTGCCATTACCTTGGACTCCTAGAGAAGCTGAGGTAATAGCTTCTCCGAGGACGTTACTGGCTCTGCAAGTGTAAACACCTCCATCTTCTGGTAGACATTGCATTATATCCAAGGCCACAAATCCGAACGCGTTAGTTTCGGTGAATCTCGATCCTAAAATATTAAAAAATTAAAATTCTGGTAAAATTAATTTCATGAAAAATTTTAATTCGAATAAATTACCAGATTTGATTGGACTATTGTTATGGAACCATTCAACTTTCATGGTCGCATCAGATACAGGAATGAGCCTGCATTCAAAGTGAGCTCTTTGACCTTCCTTGATATCGCAATTTTTCAGCGAAGATGTGAAAATTGGAGCTTGCGTGGTCACATCGTCCGATTGTGCGGGTCTTTGGAATTTGGAACGATCTTCCAAATAATGTATTTGTTCGAGTCCAACTTCGTTTTGAGTGTCGGTCAGGATTTGAGCTCCACCTAGTTCATAAGTCAATTTAGTAGGTATTTATAATTTTCTCGAAATTTGAATCACGTACGAGTGAACGAGCCTACCTTTGCATTTCAACGTGCAAGATGTTTCATCGGTACCGACCAAGTTCACAGCTCTGCACGTGTATGTGCCGGAATCTTCGGCAATGAGATCAATAATATCTAGAGCGACGTAACCGAAATCGTGAATTGGACGGAAACGATGACCTGAAGGAAGAAAGAAATTGAGTAAATGTTCCCGATGAACGTGTTATTGTGGTAGAAAAAATTTCAAAATACCGATTGTTATTGGGCGACCATTTTTTAACCATTCAACTTTCAAATTCGAATCAGTAACAGGTTCTAGTTTACATTCGAAATGAGCCAATTGGCTTTCTTTCAAGTTTTCTAGATTTTTAGGTCGGGTTAAGAATCTTGGCCTAATGTTCACTACTTCGTCGATTAAATCAGTCTTTTTGTATCTCGACGAATCTTCTAAGTATTGAATTTTTTCTAATCCGCCGGGATGTTGAGTATCAAGTAACAAATCTTTTTTGGCTGTAAATATTTTTAAAAGATGAGCTATCATGGTCAAAAAGAATAGTAAATTTAAAGCATAAATACAAACCTATAATTTTCACGGCGCAAGAGGTAACAGCTTCTCCTAATTGATTTCTTGCTTGGCAAGTATAAACTCCAGAGTCTTCGGGGTAAACACCCAACAAATCGAGGGCTACATAGTCGAAATCATAAGCTGGTCTGAAACGATGTCCTAAAAAAAAGAAATTTTCAAAAATTTAACACTTCAATTTTTCAAAAAATTTTCAACATTTTTCCACGTGTTTAAAAAATAAACAAATGACAGTCACAGCCACGTATTTCATAGTTGGCTAAAATAAAAAAATAAGTATAATTTTATTTTTTTAATCAGAAAGAAAGAAAAAAGTTTTAATTTTTTTTGGAAAAAAATCTCATATTCTTAGAAAACATTTCTTGATAGAAAAAAATTTAGTTTATGCAAAAAAAGTTTTTAAAATTTATTTGTTAGAACAAAATCTAGGAATTTTTTCAGAGAAAAAAATTTCTAAAATTTTTTGGAGAAAAAAAATTGGTAATTTCTCCGGAGTAAAAAGTTTTTCATGTTTTTGGAGAGAAACGTTTTAATAAAAAACATCTCAATTTCCTTGGAGTAAAAAAAATTGTTAATTTTTCTAAAACATTTTTTTTTTCAAAATTTAGAAGGAAAAAATTCCCACCTTTTTAGTAGAAAACAATAATCCTAATTTTTGTGGAGAAAAAAACAATACTGAATTTTATTTGGTTATATGATTTTTTTTTTGGTTTTTGAATTTAAAGTAGGTAATCTTAATTTCTTTGGAGTGAAAAATTTCTTGTATTTTTGCAGAATACATTTCTCAATTTTTTGGAGAAAAAATTTACCAATTTTTATCTTAATTTTCTTGGTGTAAAAAAAATCCCCAATTTTTGGGGAAAAAATTTTTAATACCTAGCAATATTTATTTTCTAAGAAAAAAAAATCTGAATTTTATGTACTTGAATAAAAATTTTAAAATATCTCATCTTTTTGGAGTAAAAACTTTTTTTAACAACATTCTTCTAAATAAACTATTTTTCAAATATTTGGAGAAAAAAAAATTTTTGAGGCAGAAAAATTACAATTTTTTTTTGGGATAGAAAAATTTACCAAATTTTTAGATACCTAAATGAAATTCCCAATTTTTTTGAAGAAAGGAAGATTCCCGATTTTTATGGAGAAAAAAATTCTGAATTTTATTTGAATAAAAAATAGCTATCTTAATTTTTTGATATAAAAAAATTTGTTAATTCTTCTAGAATGATAAATTTCTCAAACTTTGAAAGAAAAAATCTCCCATTTTTTGGGTTGTAGAAAAAAATCTGTTTTTTTTTTAGGGAAAATTTCGAAGAAAAAAAAATACCTATTTTTTGGAAATAAAAATATCTTAATTTTTTGGAATAAAAAAATTCTCAAACTTGGTAGTACACAAAATTTGTCAATTTTTTTGGGGAAAAATAATGTTTACAAAATTTTATTCGCCACCCTTTCGAGAAAAATTGAGCTCCCACACCCTAAAAAATTTCAAGTAGCCTACCCTGACATAATTTGCAACGACAAAAGGAACAAAAAACAAATTAACGAATAAGATAAAACGGGGTAATTGACAAAAACTTACCAGTAGGTACAGGTCGTCCATTCACGAACCAGTCAACTTTCATGCTCGAATCACCAACAGGTTTAAGTCTGCATTCTAAATGCACGTTGGTATTTTCGACAGTTTCTAAATTATGTAGAGGTCGAACAAATTGAGGGGCTTGTGAGACCATCGTATCTTCTGCTGGATGACGTTGATATCTGGAGGCCTCTTCTAGCATTTGGATTTGTTCCAAAGCTGATTCATTTTGACTTTCAGTCAAGACATCTCCTCTGCTGATGATCTAAAAATTGAGATAAAATTATAATTCATAGAATACATAGGTCACAATTATTTTGAATCGAATTACTCACTCGTACACAACTGGACGTATGAGCAGTGCCAAGGTGATTAGTGGCGCGTACGGTGTATTCTCCAGAATCCAAAGCAGTCACATGGATTATATCCAAGGCTACGTATCCAAAATCGTAATATGTTCTGAATCGAGATCCTAAATTTAAAAAAAATAAAATAAAATCATTTTATTAGTATTACTCGAAATATTTCTAATTGCATCGTACGACTGTTTTTACTCACCGACGGTGACTGGTTTTCCATTGTGGAACCATTCAACACGCATCGTAGGGTCACCCATTGGTTCAAGACGACATTCGAGATGTACGTTTTTACCTTCAGGTAATGGTGGTAATTCGGAAAGTGGTTGGATAAATATCGGTTTAGATTTGGATATTTCTTCGATATCATATTTAGGTTCGACGAAACGAGAATCTTCGAAGCGGCTAGTTTTTTCAACGGCGCCACGATGCATACTGGTCGTATCAATACTTGCCCTCGCTGTTAAATAATTTTAATAAAATTATAAAAGTTCGTGAAACAAATGCAAGTAAAGTGATTTTTCCGATACATACTTTCAACTTTCATACTAGCAGAAAGTTGAGCTTCTCCGAGAGCATTTTTGGCAACAACGGTGTAAGTTCCGGAATCTTCAGGGCGGACGCTCAAGATATCCAGAGCAACGTACCCGAAATCGTGATATGTTTGGGTTCTGTTTGCACTCATGAGCAATTTACCGTTGAAATACCATTCGATCTGATTGAAAAAAAGAAAGGGTTTAATCATTTGTTGATTAATTTTTTATAGTGTTGATGATATGAACCTGTAAGGTAGTGTCATTCTGAGGTTCAACTCTGGCTTCAAAGTGAGCTTGTTGACCTTCTACTATTTTATTGGTTCCTTTTAACGGTCCCAAGAATCGTGGTTTTTGGGTTATTTTAACTTCTTGTTCAGTTTTCTTCGTGTAACGACTGCAAAAAAAATTATAAAATGATGGGGTATTTCCTTTTATAAGTAGGCAGTGAAATTTTTAGGTACGTACCTTGAATCTTCGAGATATTGAATCTGTTGTAATCCTTCCGGATGTTGAGTGTCGTAAACAATCGATTCTTTGCTAATCACACTCAACTCAGCATGAGTGACAGCTTCGCCTAAATTATTATAAGCTCTGCAGGTGTAAACACCAACATCGTGAACGGTGACTGATTTTATAGTCAAAGCAACGTAACCGAAATTGAAGAATGTTGTGATACGAGAACCTAGATTCGAGTATAAAAATTTATTAACAGGATCTTATAATTTTTTATAATTTTCTTGAAACTTGTAGGTTACTTACTGGCCTCAACAGGTTTTCCATCTTTGAGCCATTCCACTTTAAGAGTAGAATCATTCAACGGTTCAAGTCTAGCATCGAAGTGAGCGAATCCTCCTTCGTGGATATTCTTTTGACTTTTAATCGGAGTGATGAATTCCGGCGGACTGATACTTTCAGGAAGTTCGGGTTCGGTCTTGTATAAATGTTGGTGTTTTTGATACGATTCTAGGGCTTCGACTTGTTCAATGTAACGTTGTTGTTCTGGTATACCCAGGTTACCAGTCACATTAGAACGAGCTATAAAAAAATGACAATTTGAAAATTTGAAAATTCCATTCTTGAATGAAAAATTCGTTGATGAAGTTTATTTACCGATTACTCTAATAGTCGATTGACTAATAGCTTCACCCCATCTGTTCACAGCTCGTAAAGTGTATAAACCTGAATCTTCAACCCGTAGGTGCAAAATGTTGAGAGAGACATAGCCGAAGTTGAAAATTGTGGTTATACGAGAACCTAAAAGATAAAGTTTATTAGATTCAGACTCTTATAGAGAAATTTCGACGTAGTGGTTGAGTATACTTACTAGCTGTGATTGGTTTACCATCCTTGTACCATTCCACTTTCATGGTAGGATCGCTAACTGGTGTCAATTGGGCTTCGAAGTGAGCATTACGACCTTCGTCGAGCTCGCCCAAATTGTGGAGTGGTCGAATGAACGTTGGTCGTTGAGCATTCACTTCATCTTGACTTTCTTGACGTTGGTATTTCGAATAGTCTTCTAATTGATCGATGTATTGTAGACTATCGGGATACTGACTTGACCGTTCGATGGCAGCTCGTTCTGTTGAATTTATTAAAATTAAAAAAATATTCAAGATTTTGACCAAAACAAAGAAGAAATTAATCGCTTTTCAACGTAAAAAAAATATCAAATTTCTGCGAAAAAAAAAATTTAATTGTAATTTTTTAGCAAAAAATTGTACTTGAATCGAAAAATTGAAAATAAATATTTTTAGAGTAATAAAATTAAAACTGAGCAAAAAATAATTGAAAATTGATTTTTTTGAGTATCTAACAAAAATATAATCGAGCGAAAAATTTAAAATCGACATTTCTTGGAGTGAAAAAGTCAAAAAGTTTTGCACAATGAAAAATAGATAAAAATTGTTGGAGTGAAAAAATTAAAAATTGAATTTGTTCTGCAAAAAAAATTGAAAAAAAAACTTTGCGCAAAAACAATAAAAAATTAAATTTCTGCGAAAAAAAAAATAAAAAATAAATATTTTTAGAGTACCTAACAAAATAAAAATTTTGCAAAAAAAATTAAAAACTAGGTAAAATTTTTAAAAAATAGCAAAAAATTGCGATTGAGCCAAAAAATTAAAAATTAAACTGTCGAGCTTTAAAAATATTATTGAGCAATAAGTAAATGAATAAAAATTGAAATTTTTGAGTAAAAAAAATTAAAAATTTACATTTTTGTATAAAAAAATTTTAATACCTACCTACCGTTGTACCTACACATACTTAACATTTTTTTTTTAATTTTCAAAAAAAACAATGAAAATGAAAATTTTTGAACAAAAAATTCGAAAACATCAAATATGCAAAAAATAATTGAGTACAAACCGAGATCTTGGAAATAGACAAATTCACATACATTTTTGTGATTTCTGTTGCTTAATCGAGAGATGGAGTGAAATTGTATAAAAATGTAAGACTATCTCACTTATTACCATGAACACTCAACGAAGCAGTCGATTCGATACCACCAGAGTTACTAGTTACACGACACGTGTATTCTCCGCTATCCTCAATTATGATGCTAATCAAATCCAACGCGATGAAACCATAACTAAATGTCGTATTAATCCTCGAGCCTAGAAACAAACAAAAAAATGCTCACAATTTGCTTCCCCATAAGTCTCCCTTTGCAAAAAAATGAACTTACTGGCTGGAATAAGTCTTCCATTGTGGAACCATTCAACCCTCATCGAAGGATCACCAACAGGTTCAACGCGTGCTTCGAAGTGAACCTTGTTACCTTCGACTTGTTGTAAATTGGATAGAGGAACGATGAAACGAGGAGGTGGATAAATTCGTTCATCTTCTGGACGCGGAGTATGTGGTTTAGCTCGTTCAACGTGTCGTAAATAAATAACTTCTGGTCCTGGCGCTGGTCTATAAATAAATAGAATTAAAAATCGAATCGTAGATCGTAAGTTGTTGGCAAAATGGACATAGAAGCATACTCGGGTTCGATAACTCGGGTAGGTCTTGGGAAATGTGGTCTTCGGGCTTCGTCGGTTGTATCAACCGGCGCTGTTCGTTTGACAAACAGTCGTGCTCGTGTGGCGGTGGAGCCTGCAACATTTTGAGCGGTACATTGGTACCACCCGGCATCCGACGCCCTGGCTTGAGATATGTCCAATGTTGAAGCTCCACCTTCGGTAATTATGGCTACGCTTGGCGATTCAAATATTTGTACTCCATCCTATGGATGAAAATTACATTAATTGGATTCCTTTACAGAAGGTTTTCCAGATTCATTTTCGTCTCGATTGCACTTACTTTTTGCCATGTAATTCTTGGAGTAGGTGTACCTACTGCTCTGGCGCTAAGTAGCACAGGTTCACCTTCTTTGACAGTAACTGAACTGAATCGTTCGACGAATTTAGGCGCGACAACTAATTCCTTCTCGATAACGTTCAAATTACACTGGAAAAAAGAAGCTAAATCAGCATCTAATTTTTTCCCAATCTGTAAATATAGAATATTCTACTCACTTGATGCGAATTTTCTCCAGCTCTGTTTCGTGCAACGCAAGTGACGATACCGGAATCGTTTCGTGAAACGCTGGTAATCATTAATGCGTGGTTACCAGACTCATTGACAAGAATTTTGTGAGTGGCATCATCGACCACTTGTTTTCCATTGATGAACCATGTAACATCGGGATAAGGACGACCGGTGACTCGGCATTCGAATCTGGTCATTTTTCCTTCGCTGACGTCACGATCTTCGCAAACGCGCACGAAATTAGGAGGCAGCATTTTGGGTTCTGCTGTTTCGCTGGATACTTGTTCGGTTGTTTGAGAGCTTTGTCGAGTTACGTATTCTCTGTAAAAAAAAAATTGTTAAAGTTGAGGCGGAAAATTTTCAAAATGAGAAATTTTTCGAGCTTACCTTTCATAGGCGTTATCATTGGCGTATGAAGGTTCGATGGCTAAATACGCAGAAGCTACACTGCAGCCTGTTTTCAATAAAAGAATACTCAAATAAAAATACATTCGATAAGCCGAGATTTTAATTAAAATTAATTCGCATTACCTTGCGGATTTTCAGCCAACAACGTATAATGTCCAGAATCGCTGGACGTTGTCTGCGTAATTCGTAAATTAGCTTGATCGTTGACGTAAGAAGTCTGGTATTTTTGCGACGAGACGATTCTTTTCCCATTTTTATACCATGTCAGCTGTAAATTGATAAACGAATTGTTAGTCTCATTCAATATTAGCGAAATCAGCGTCTCTTAGAAATAATGTCTTCTTACTCTTGGTTTTGGATTTGCTGCAATTTTTGTGCTAAATACGGCATCTGTGCCTTCGGATAATTTGGAATTTCTTGGTTTTTGAACCACTTGCGGCGGTCTGATCGGTCCATAAGACGGAGTAGTCGCCAGCTGGGCGTCTTGTTCTCCAGTATGACGTTTTGTTAGAGATTCTCGGAAAGACGTTTCCCTGAGAAGTCTATATTCGAATGTGTCTACTTTGAAATCCTGAAAAATTTCCAGAATTTAAAAATGGAATTTTTGCCAATTGATGGAATTATAAAGAAATTTTTAGAGCTTGGCTTACTTCTTCGACAGTAACGTAGCCGTTGGTGTATGAAGTCTTGGACGATCTTTGTTGTTGGTATTGTTGGACTCTTTGAGAACCGTATTGATTTTCTGGTAATTGAGCCATTTGCCCTGAAACAAAATGGATTTTTTTTGTCAAAATGTGAGTATACTTTTTCGTAATTTTTTTGAGGTTCATTTTTCAATTATTTTTTCTGTCAATTTTATGAAAATAATTTTTATAAACTTTACAAATTTTTTGTTGAAATTTTTTAGGTAGTACGTGCTTTTTTGTCAAAATTGAGATTAATTATAAATTTTTACAAAATTTAAAAATTTTCAAAATATCTAATTTTTGCAAAATTTTGGATCCTCAATTTTTTATTTGATAGGTACAATTTTTGGTCTTTTTAAAATTATACTACCTACCTAGGTAGTCAAACTACAATGTCTAAATTAATTTCTACAAAATTGGTAAATTTTTCAAAATTCATACTATTCTGTAGTAAAACTTGAAAAAGTTCATAAATTCTAAAAAATTATACAATATTTTCAATTTTTTCAAAAATGTTAATTTTTATGTAAAAATTGCGATTTATTTCGAAAAATGCAGAAAATTTTTCAGATCCATCGTATAAACTTATACAAAATTCAAAATTAGGTATTGTAAAAATTGAGGTTTTTTAAAAAAAATTGCAACATTGTCAATTTTTTTCAAAATTTGTATTTTTGTTTAATGTCAAAATTGATTTTATTAAATCGTTTTTACAATTTTTACAAATTTTTTAAAATTCACATAGGTAATTGTTTTTGACAAATTTTCGTAAACTTTATTCAAATTTGGCAAAAAATTGACTTTGACAAAAGAACAAGTACAAATTAAAAAAAAAAAGACAGGTTACGATTTGTTTCAAAAAACCTCAATTTTTACAAAAATCAATCATTTGAAAAAAAAAATTCAAGTTCTTTGAAAAATTCATGATCAGTTTAAAACCTGAATATGTATTTTTAATTTTTATGAAAAGTAGGTAAGCATTTTTGAAATATTTTGTATTGTTACTTTTTAGAATTTTGAACCGTGAATTTTCCAAAATTTTCAGTCATTTAAGTTTCTTTTAATTTTTTTTTAGTATTTTAAATTTTTGTAATGTATTTTTAGTAATTTAAAATTTGAAATTTTTCCAATTCTCGAGAAAGTTTGCAAAATTTTACTTTTTTTAAAAAAGTGACAATTTATTATAA
>FIZV01013182.1:0-20434 GCA_900050545.1 Trionymus perrisii | reverse complement strand
TTTTTTATTTTATTTTTACAAAAAAATCTCAAATAATAAAAAAATTGGAAAAAAAGTGAGAGCAGAGCAGAGCAAGAGCAAGAGCGGAGAGCAAATGGCCAATGGGGAAGCAAACCCGCCAGACAAAGAGCGAGAACACAGCAATTGTTTTAAAATTTTCAGTCAGTTTGGAGAGAGTGAGAGCCGGGAGAGGTAATGGTTGGTAGGTAATACTTTTATTTTCAATTTTCTGAGTAGAAATCTTTGATTTTTATGCAGAAAAATTTCAGTTAATTCTGAGAGATAAATCTTCTACCTATTTTTAGAAATAAAATAGGTATCAATTTTTTTGCAAAAACCGCTTCAATCTTTGCGAGGAAAAATTTCAATTTTCTGATTCCGAGGAGAAAATCCTGAGAATTTTTGCCGGGGCCGGGGAATTGATTTCAATTTTTGAAGAAAAGAGTCTGTATTTCTTTGAAGAAATACGAAAATATGAAATAAAAAGAAAAGAGAGTCTTTGTATTTTCTTCGAAGAGATACGAAACGAAAATAATATGAAATACAATCCGATTTCATGAAAAAAATCTCTAAATTTTTTGGCGCAAGTAAACGTGTTTTCAATTTGTAGGCAATTTTCGGTGAAATTTTTTTTTTTTTAAATTAAGAAAAATTTGAATGTTCTTGATTCTTGTTCTTGAGATAAATATCTCAATCTCAAATTTTTGGAGTCAGGTCAGCGTAAAAAAAAATTGCTATAGGTATGTATATTGTATACTAATAATAGCCATAATTGATGTTGATGTACATATTAATATAATACATAATAATTATCATCTACGTATAAACGGCATTAAAAAAAGTTGAAATAGGTTAGGTACCTTACCTATACCTACCCCTCAAATTTCTAATTATTTTTTCAAAAATCGAAATCCTTCGATTTTTTTAGGCATCATACCCATACCGGCCATACCTATTATTATCAATTCTGTAGGTGAGAGCCAAGATGAGGCAACTCCAAAATTTTCGACTATCGTTTTTTTTGCGATTTAATTATGATGTTAAAAGTGTTTTAAACATCATAAATCGCAAAAAAAAAAACGATAGTCGAAAATTTTGGAGTTGCCTCATCTTGGCTCTCAGCTCAGCCTCTCACCTACAGAATTTCTTATTTCAATTTTTTAGAGAATCTAGAAAAAATCGATCTTTTTCAGTTTTTATTTTCAAATCAAAACATCAAGTTTTTTTGTAGGAAAAAAATCCTGGATTCATTTGGAATTTTGGAGAAAGAGTCTAATTTTTTCTTGGGAACAAAAAAATCCCCTTTTTTGGGAAAAAATTTCTGAATCTTCTTGACGTTGACCTTGAGACGTCAAAATCTCGTGATCTCGTGATCTCGACAATGATTCAAAACCTGTCAAAACGGTCAGAATCAGAATCATTCCAAAAAGCAAAAACCAACCGCAAAAACTAAGAGAGAGAGAGAGAGAGAGATACCTGTAAAAACAAAATCTGTTCTCGTCGAAAAAATCGGCTTGGGCACGCGTCGAGTGCAATAAAAAAAACCGGTAAGGACAATGTGATTGAACTTCGATCGTCGCTTCCATATGAAATGAAAACAATATCAAGATTTATTGTTTATGTTATGTTGATACGAAGATCAACGCAGTGTGTGACTGAAGGATGTGAATTTTCTTTATTTCTTTGTTTTTCAATATCCGTAAAATTAATAATTTCGTACCATAATTTTATTAGTTTTCCGAAATGTAACCTAATATTGAGTTAACGAAGTTTGAAAGGCTTTCAAACCGTTCGAAGAATGCAACCATATGATTTCCAAATATCGGTGTGCATTCATACGTGATATCGCATTGTTCGTGAAAAATCTGATCTCGAATAGTATTTTTAATGTAGAAATTACCATTCCATCATGAAACGAAGATCTTCAGCTACTGGCTTAAATGAACGCTGCACTTCGCCTATAATAAAAAGGTTAGTTTAAACTTGAATGATGATTACTGCTTACTTGTGTGTTGCTTCTTTTCTTCACGTGCTATTTTTTTCTACAATTCCAGGACCAAGGTTCAAGCTCAACGAAAATTTGCTCAAGGTTCCAATAACTATGTGACTACGCCTACTAAACTACCGAAACCGACTGATTCTTCAAGTCAACCTTTCTCGCCGGAAACCAATAGTGTTGCCGATAATGACGATCGAGAACTAAATAATTTCTCAAATTTACCGACAATCGATGATTTTCTTACATTCCTTTGCTATAGAGGTAAATTACTCCCTAACTTATCTTATTTTATAATAAACCAAATTTCAGGCTTCAAATTTGTTTATTTTCAGAAACTGACGTACTCCCGCAGAGATTAAATTACCTTAATACCCCGCAATTTGAAACCATTCCTACGAAGAAAAAACCATCAAAATCGAATTCTACAGTAAATTATTTTCATTTTATTTTTTACGGTTTTGGTGAAATATTACTAGATTGAATAAACTAATTCCTAATTTATTGTTCCAGTCATCATCGTCGTTACCTTCGAGTAAATCTAATGTTGACCACAATAAGGCTAGTGATAAAGTTAATTCTAATTTCAAAAATAAAAAGAAAGTTCCTGAATATCCCTTACGTTCAAATAAGGAAATCAAATGTGAGTTTATTTCAAAAAGGTAATTTAGTTGCAAATATTCATCATAATAATGCATTGATTTCTTTTATAGGTAAGCCGATTATCAGCAAAACTTCACGTTCTTTAGCTTTTAAACATAACCAGAGATTGCGGAAAATCGTGCAAACCAAGTTTACCGAAAATAAATTACCAAATTTCAAAACTAAACCTACTTTGAATAAGTTTCCTGCTTCGAAGTAAGATAAATTTACAATTAAGTTATATCATTACGTTAACGTATGCTCTTATTGCTTTCTTGAATTCCAGGAGTACTGCCGCCGTTAAAGTGAATAACGTTAGAAATCATACCATCACCAGAGCTTCAAGTACTATCAAAGAAACGCCCAAAGTTGTAGAACCAGAGGTGAAACGTGTTACCAGAAGAAATTCTAATCTTAATGCTATAGGTACAATTTATTTGACCAGTCTTTGCTTTCAATTCAATCTCACCTCTCGCATTTCAAATAACCAAACTTTTTTTAGTCGAAAAACCCGATGTTGTCAAATCACCTGTTAAGAAATCTCAAACGAAGTCAAGTTCGATGGCAGCACCTAAAGAACTTTCAAGACCTTTTCTAATTCCCATACAGAGAGTACCGACAGCCGTAACCACAAACACCTCGCCAATGAAAACAAGAAGCACGCGTTCGGCTACTGCGCGTCTTGAATCGAGTTTAAAAACGTATGTATGATTACTTTCTAGAAAGAAATGCGCTTTTCTAGCATTTGTAGACGGTTTAGTCTTCGGCTACGAATATAATTTCAGTTATTCCCTGTGTTAATCATATAACAGTTATTGTTAGATTATTTTTTATTACATTCGGATATGGTGCTTCTTTTCTTGTGTTTTTTCTTCTTTTTTTACCAGTCCTTTAGCGTGCATGTTAGAAATGTGTTATCTCGACGTTTTGTATTTTATTTACGATCTCTACTTAGGCTAAGGTGTGGGTTTTCGGAGACATTGTACAGCAACCGTAGTCCTGTTTTGTTAAAGAAATTTATAAATATAGAGCTTTATAATGGATGACATTGCATGATTATTTTCCCATCGCCAATTCCATTACTGACATGTGTATGCTGCGGAAACTTTTCCATCGAAAGCTCTGTAGTTGATTTAGTAGTAGTACAAACAAGTAGTTTATTCAGTTGCATTTTATCATTTACTGAGTTGTTCTTCAAATAAAATATGTGCTAGATTTATTATCCTTTTTCCTCGTGTTCTTTTTTTACACTTTTCCTCGATTAATCAAAAATGAAAAAAAAAAGAAATACTCATTTATTGGTTTAATAATTATGGTTACTCGTTTTGTAAAAAAAAATCTTAATATTTATCTCTATTGATTGGAAGGCTTTAGTTTTTTTCTTCGAAAAACTATGGAAATCATTCGTTTGTACTTTCGGTAGTGGTATTTTTAGAAATTGAAATGTGCGAAATTACAGTGAAGATTTTTTTATTTTATCGAATGGAAACTTTAATAATACTAATTAGTAGAATGTTCACAAAACAAGTATTTCTTCAATGCAATGATAATGAAATTTTTTCCATAGCCCTAGCACGAGTTCTCGACCAACGAGAAAAACAAAAGAAGCTGCTACATTATACATGGAAACGCTCGGTAAAGATTTATTACGTGGAGACGAAAGCTTCGACGAAGATGATTTATTAATTGAAGACTATTTCGAGTTACCTAGCATCGAGCCTGGTAAGTTATAATCTACGGTTTACTAATAATAATAATAATAAAAAAAAAAAGACAAAAATAAACCGACGATTATTGTTTTCAGTGAAACCGAAAAAAGCAATTAAGGAGCCATCAAAGAAACCTAAAGCTATCAATTCCGCGACAAGAAAAAATCAAAAATTGAATAAAAAACTTCCTGTCAAAAAAGCCACGATTAAAGTACCCGATAAGATCCATAAACCGTTTAAAAAGGTCATCAAAAAAGATAGAGCTCAAATTGAAAAATTGAACGACGAGTTGAAAAAAATCGTCGAAGATAAGCCCCTGAAGGAGAAGTTCGAATCGATTACAAAAAAAATCAATATCGATAAAGAACTAGAAACCATTGGCCAAACTTTGACTACTTCTAAGGATAAAGAAGCAAATGATCTACCTAAATCAATCGACGAATCTACTAAAAGTGTAATAAAACAAAGCAGCGATAATTCTTTTGAAATGATTCAACGTATATTGACATCCAATGAAGAAAGCAAAAAAGTTGACGTCTTGAAGACTTACGACAGTATTGAGAACATTGATATTCCCGATTTCGTCGTAGATACTAAAGATGAACAAAAATGTATTGAAAATCGGACCCTACAAAAGGAAAAACCGCCTGGTGGAAAAATTGAAAATAATCTTCAGAAAGATAAAATGGCAATACAAAATATCGAAAATATTGTTTTGCGAAAAGATAAGGTTGTCGAAGAAAATATCGATGATCTTGTTCATCAAAAAGAAAGAAGTACCTCCAACGCGAATTCGAAAAGTAATGTTTTATATTTCAAAAATTTTACATACTTTTTTCTCTGAAATAAACAATTAATTTGCATATCTTTGTTTAGATTGTTTGAAAAAATCGTCAGAAAAAATAGGAAAACCGGAAATTCCAAATAACACGAAGAAAAGTAAAAAATTTAATTTCTTTAATTCGTTTTTTTTTTTTCAAGGCAAAAATCACTAATACAAATGTTCATTTTTAGATTGCTCGAAAAAATTAGTGAAAAAAATAGAAAAGCCAGAAGTTGCTAAATTACTCGCGAAAAGTAAATTATATATAATATATTTTTTTTATCGGACTGCTGTACATAGCAGAAATTATACGTATCTGTTTTTGTTTTCAGATTGTTTCACGAAACCAACTGAAATAGTGGAGAATGCAGTTCTCATTTCTTCCTCGAAAAGTAATTTTTTGCTTCTTAATTTATATATTTGTTTTTCAATTTGAAAATTAATGTGAACAATTTTTTAGATCATCTGAAAAAATCAACTGAAAAAATAGACAAGGTGCCAGTTCCTTTGAAAAAATCATCAGAAAAAGTGGAAAAATCAGTAGTTCTGGTGAAAAAATCGACAGAAAAACTAGAAACTACGCTGAAAAAATCGTCAGAAAAATTGGAAAAATCCAACGCTTCAACGACTAAAAGTAATAATTAATTTCGATTTCCTTATGTTTTTCTTTGCTAAATATTAATTCTTGTGATTTTTTTAGACGTTTTGAAGAAATCAGCTGAAAAAATAGAAGATCCAGAAATTCCAGTGAAAAAACCACCGGAGAAAATGATAAAATTGGATATTCCGTTAAAAAAGACGACAGAAAAAATTGTAAAACCAGAGCTCGCGTTGAAAAAATCAGCAGAAAAAATTGAAAAACCTGAAATTCTATTGAAAAAAGTAGCAGAAGAAGTTGTAAAGCCAGAGGTTGTATTTAAGAAAATAGCAGAAAAAATTCCAAAGCCGGAAGTCGCTTTGAAAAAACCAGCAGAAAAATCTGAAAAGCCAGGAGTTGCTTTGAAAAAACCAGCAGAAAAAACTGAAAAGTCAGAAATCGCATTGAAAAAACCAGCAGAAAAATCTGAAAACCCAGGAGTTGCTTTGAAAAAAACAGAAGAAAAAACTGAAAAGTCCGAAGTTACATTGAAAAAATCGACAGAAAAATCTGAAAAGTCAAGAGGTGCTTTGAAAAAACCAGCAGAAAAAACTGAAAAGTCAGAAATTGCATTAAAAAAACCAGCAGAAAAATCTGAAAAACCAGGAGTTGCTTTGAAAAAACTAGAAGAAAAAACTGAAATGCCCGAAGTTACATTGAAAAAATCGACAGAAAAATCTGAAAAGTCAGGAGTTGCATTGAAAAGACCAGCAGAAAAAACTGAAAAGCCCGAAGTAACATTGAAAAAATCGACAGAAAAATCTGAAAAGTCAGGAGTTGCTTTGAAAAACACAGAAGAAAAAACTGAAAAGCCCGAAGTTACATTGAAAAAATCGACAGAAAAATCTGAAAAACCAGGAGTTGCTTTGAAAAAACCAGCAGAAAAAACTGAAAAGTCAGAAGTTGCATTGAAAAAACCAACAGAAAAAACTGAAAAGTCAGAAGTTGCATTGAAAAAACCAACAGAAAAATCTGAAAACCCAGGAGTTGCTTTGAAAAAACCGGAAGAAAAAACTGAAAAGCCCGAAGTTACATTGAAAAAATCGACAGAAAAAATTGTAAAATCAGAAATTGCTTTGAAAAAAGTAGCAGAAAAAATTGTAAAATCAGAAATTACTTTGAAAAAACCAGCAGATAAAGTTGAAAATCCAGAAATTTCACTGACAAAACCAACAGTAAAAATTGTAAAACCTGAAGTTCCGCTGAAAAAATCGACAGAAAAAACTGAGCCAGAAGTTCAATTGAAAAAAACAGCAGAAAAAATTGAAAACCTAGAAGTTCCATTGAAAAAACCAGCGGAAAAAATTGAAAAGCCAGAAATTCCATTGAAAAAACCGGCAGAAAAAATTGAAAAGCTAGAAGTCTCGTTGAAGAAAAACACGGAAAAAATTGAAACCGCAGAAGTTCCAAGCACATCTACTAAACGTAACGATAATAATTTATTTTCATTTTTATTTCAATTATAAATACTAATTTTTTTACTGTAATTTTTCAGATTGTTTGAAAAAATCAACTGGAAAAATAGAGAAACCAACTGCTGTCCCGAATCAGAAAATACTTACGAGTGATGACGAAGACGTAGCAGAAGAATTTCAAAAGCTGGAAGAAAGTCCATCTCATAAGATCCCTTGTACAGCAAAACAAGTTGAAAAATCTAAACCGGATAGTAACTTTACGCCCGAAGAAAGTAAAATCAGTGAGAAAACTCCAACAACGGAACCAGCATGTCGATCGACATCTACCAAAAAGGTTCTCAACCGCAAGAAATCATCGGTAAAGATAATTCGAGCCAAACCCACAAAACCTGATGTAGAAAAATCAACTACCAGTGATGTTGACTCGTCGAAAATAACGAAAGTTAAAGAATCAATCGCTGAAAGTGAAGCGAACAAAGAACTCGTCATCAGCGAGAATACAGGAGAAAGCGTCGAAACGAAATCAATGCCTAAGTTAGTTTTCGCTAATGGCAAATCCACGATGACAGAAGAATGTTCGCAAAAACCGATTATTCAAACGATCGCTACGTCCAGCAACAAGATGTTCTGTTTGGAAAGTAAGAAGATAATCTTTAAGAAAAATAAATCGCCGGCAGTTGCGGAGGAGAAAGAAGACAGTTCTCGCAAAACTGAAGCATTCTCGGCTGATAATGAAAACAGCGTATACGCTTTCGAACCAGATTTACCTACCACTAGTCCACCGTTTAGAAGATTCAAACCAGTTACGCCGCCGAAATCTCTCATCAGTGGTAATTCGATAGCTGTGCAGGTTCGATATTGGAATACTCTCTAGTTTAAATTATTCGACCAATTTTTACCTGTGATTTTTTTATTCCACTTTTTAGGTGAATTTCGATAGCAACACTAAAATAGAATGTTCCAGTTCATCGGAGACGCAAGTGTCTTCTACTACTGATTGCGATGATCGAGTATTTTACATACCTATTCAAACTTCAGACACGAGTAGTACCCTGGGTGTAGCTGTTAAATTAGATACAGACGGAGCTAATCAGAAAATCATAATGAGTGCTACGTTGGTTACCAAATCACCTTCATTTACCACTTCTACGGCTACTACCGTCGTATCGAGGTAACCAAATAAATACTTTTATCAAAATTAATATTTGTAGAAAATTTAACACCGAGTTCCTTTCCAGACCTTCCAATTCTGAGCGGAGCACTCCCGAAGTAGTCGAACAAAGCGAAATGCCAAAGAAACCGCCTACTAAAGAAAACCCAGATAAAGTAGTTGCCACAGCCGATTCTCAGTCTTCCGCTCGAACTTCCACTGATTCTCCATCTTCAACGGTTGTTTCTCCTAAATCGAATAAGAAAGTCACTTCTACCACTAAACCAAACCAATCGGTGAAAATCGTAAAAATCAACAAAGTTAAAAAGTCTTTACCTCCTAAACCGAAGCCTAAACCAGTTAGAGCTAAAAAGTACGTATAATTTATGGTTGCCATTCAATTAAACTTCATCACCTAATTATCATTTGATAAATAGCAGTAAAAGTAAATCAGCGGAAGTAAATAAACCAACGACAAGTACTTCGTCCAGTGAAATTCTAGAAGCTCCGACGTTCTACCCTTCTGAAGCTGAATTTAATGATCCGTTGAAATATATCGATTCGATAAGATCTGTCGCTGAGAAGTTTGGTCTATGTAGGATTGTTCCTCCTTCTACTTTCAGAGTAAGTTGACTATTTTTGATTTTTTTTTTTTCTTGAAATACTAGTTAAGTAACGATGTGATTTTTTTTAGCCCGAATGTAAAGTTGCCGATGAGATGAGATTTACCGCTTATAATCAATATGTACATAAAATGTTGCATCGTTGGGGTCCAAACGTCAAAGAAATGATGGCTATTAGAAAATTCCTCGCAACACAGAATATCCAATTAACTCAGGCTCCTTGGGTATGCTGTAGTTTTAGCCTAAAATTTCAAAAGTGAAATGAGTTACACCCTAGAAAACTCGAAAAATGAAGAAAATCAACTCTTACCTAATTTTTTCGGAGAAAAAAAAAACGATTTTTTATGTAAAATTTTTTTTCTATTTTTTGGAATACTATACTCGTATATTATATAATTATTTTTAATTCATAGAGAAAAAAAAATCTAAATTTTTTGGAGAAATTTTTTCTTTCAATTTTTTAAGAAAAAAAATCCCTTAATTTTGTTGGTACAAAAATAAGAAAAATTGCTCAATTTTTTGATATAAGAAGTTTTCTCATTTTTTAGATTTAGATTAAAACATTTTTCAATTTTATTGTAAGGGAAATTTCTCATAAATAATTTTTCATTTTTTGAAGAAAAAAACTCCATTTTTTTCGCAGAAGAAGTCTTGATTTATTTTCTCAGTTTTTTGAAAAATCTCTCTTTTCTTCGGAAAATATCTCTAAATTCTTTTGAAGATTAATCTATATTATATATTTTTTTTTTGTAAAAAATCTCAAATTTTTAAAAATAAAAATTTTCAATTTTATTTGAAGAAAAAAAATTTTCAAATTTTTTTGATGGTAAAAAATTTTTAAAATTTTTTCGTAAAAGAAATAAGAAGATTTCCTCAATTTTTTGGAGTAGAAAAAATATTTCATTTTTGACTATTTAAAAAATGAATTTTCTATTTTTAGGGAAAAAAATAATTTTTTGTCTTAATTTTTTTGAAATGAAAAAAGTAAATAAGTAAGTTTTTTGGGAGAAAAAAAGTCATATTCTCACATTCAACATTGAAAAAAATTTCCCTTTTGGAAAAATCAAATCATACCCTAAAAATACTCAAGTTGCCGGCCTTGGATTTTAATATTATTTACGTGTTAACAGATCGGAGGCATGGAAGTAGATCTACCCAAGTTGTATCAGATGGTCCAACAATGCGGTGGTTTAAGAGCAGTCATTGAAAAAGAGAAATGGCATCAAGTTGCCGATGTAATGAAAATACCAAAACTTGCTCAAGATCGAATTACTAAATTGGACGACATTTATTGCAAATATTTACTACCTTATGATATTCTATCTCACAGTTGGTGTTATAATTTTTTATTGTTTTACATCTAATTATTTCAAATCAAAAATTAACCTCATTGTTTTAATTTCAGACGAAAGAGAAAAATTATTTGAAGAAGTAGAAAAAGATTGGAATGCTCATTTAGAAAATCCTAGCGACGATGAAGATATTTTTGACGACGTCGACGAATGTATCGTTAAAGTATGGAATAATACATTTTTTATTATAAGGATCCCATTCGTACATTTTATAATGGTGTTTAATTTTAGGGTCGTACAATGCCATTAAGCTGTTTCTATCGTATAGCTCGTAACACGATGATGATGTGTTTCGGTAGTACCGAAGGTCAAGGCGGACCTTCAACCGAAATCATCGAAACTGAGTTTTGGAATCACGTATCTCAACGTAAATCTCACATCTGCGTACATTCCGGCTCAATAGATACAGGAGAACCTGGGTACGGGTTTTCGGTTGCGAAAAATAGCACGTTTCGAAAGCATCCGTGGAATTTGAAAGCATTAACGAATAATTCGGCTTCAATATTAAGATCTCTGGGTCCAATAATGGGTTAGTAAAAAAGGAAATCTTATTGAGAAGATTTTTCTTCATTTCTAATCATGATTTTTTTTTCAAATTTAAAGGCGTTACTGTTCCTACGTTACATGTCGGTATGCTGTATTCTGCTTGAAGTTGGTATCGCGATCCTCATGGACTGCCATGGGTCGAATACTTACACACAGGAGCTAATAAAATTTGGTAACTTGAGTGATAACTAAAAAATAAAAAATACGTCGAAAAAATGAGAAAATAATGATTTTTCTTTTTTCTAGGTACGGAATACCAGACGAATATAGTGAGAAATTCAACGACGCGATGCGTACATTAGTTCCAAGGTATTGTCGCGATAAAAAACTATGGCTTCCATCAGACACGGTCATGGTACCGCCGCCTTTATTAGTAGCTCAAAATGTACCATTGTCTAGAGTTGTCCAGCAACCTGGACAATTCATCGTTGTCTTTCCTAAAGCATTCACTTCTTGTATATCGACTGGGTATATGGTCTCAGAGAGTGTATACTTTGCTCATGCCTCATGGCTAAATTCTGCTAAGCAGATATTTTTGGTAATTTTTATTTATTTTTTTATTAAATAATTTAAACATGTCAATTGACTAATAATTAGAATAATTTCTAATCTAGGATATGCAAGAAAGTTGCGAACCTTCAGTATTCTCTTTAGAACAATTACTTATTAGTGTAGCTACAGATGTTCGAGCTAGTCTCTTGATCCTCGGAAAAGTAAATAGTCTATGATGACATTATTTGCTTAATTTTGCTCATAAATTTACTCATATTTTTGTTCGTAACTTTTCAGATACTACCTTTATTGATTGAACTTCGCGACTCAGAAGTAGTTCTGAGAAATCAGCTTACAAATTTAGGTTTAAACGCTTCCGAAAAAATGAAAATAAACAAGAAACGTAAATCTAAAGCTTCTTTCAATGATGAAGATAATTATGAATGCGAAATTTGCCGATCTAATCTCTTCGTATCATTAGTGAGTAATTTGGAAAATTAGAGTAAAAAAAAACACGAAATATTCTCTATTTAATTTTTCCCTCCCAATAGGTAATTAATTCCCACGAGCAAACTAATTATTGCTTGAAACACGCCACCAATCTATTACAAAAGAAGCCATCTCAAGTGAAATATTGTAAATTGATGTACGCTTATACCAAGGTGAGTAAACTCGATTCGTAATTTTTAGTAAAATCGTAAATTACTCATGAAATTCAATTTGTTGTGATTACAGGAGGAATTGGATGATATCATTAAAAAAGTTCAAGATAAAATCGAAACTAAAAGTAGTCGAAAACCGAACGTGAAATAGATTTCGAACTGATTTACTTCTAAGTTTAAAGTTGTGCCACAATATTAAAAACGTTTGTGTTCAAACATACTCTTACATATTGTACAAATTAATGTACAAACTGCCATTTTTTCCCCCTTTTGTTTTATATTTTACTCAATATACCTAGGTGGTTCCAAAATTTAAATATTTTTTGCCATTGTGATAGACGCCGAAGTATTTTGTAATAATTGTACACTGATTGTAAGTATGTATTACAGCTTAATGTTTTGGGACCATGTTGTACATAGAGGGAACTTTCAATTCGCATTTTTATCATTTTTCAGCATAGTATTAATCAGGTATCTTGAAAGGCTGAACTAGTCTTTTTTTGTATGTCTTCTTATTTAATGTGTTCATGTTCGTGTATTTTTATTTTTAGATTTGAACTCTTTTTTATTTTGTGTTTTTTAGGTAAGTGAATATACAGATGATAATTATTGTGTAATTGTTTTAATGTTTTTTCCATTATCAGCTACATAAATTACTAACAGATGGCCTAAAATTACTATTTTTTTTTTATCGAATTTCCAATTTTAAACAATTTTGGGATGCCCTGACAACCATGTAAACAATGTTGACCTTGACGTCGGCAAACCGGTATTTTGTCGGTAAATAGCGACTAGCGTCACCTGTGTAAAGGTAAACCGAAACACCTGCGCATCTCTCTTGTCTCTTGTCTCTTCTAGTTCTATGTACTTCCGAAATCCGAGAAATGAGAATTCATTTCATTTGAATGAATGAGATAACTTTTGGCTTTTGAATGAATAAAGCGCATTCCTTTGGGTTTTTGATTGAATGAAGTGTTATCAACTTTTTTTCTGGTGTTGGTGTTTTACGTGCTTCAAGTGCAACATATGCAATTCACGAATACTAAACTTAAAATCGCAAATATTCCGAGGTTGAATAATAAAATAATTCATATCATCGATTTTGTTGTCACACAAAATTCTCTAAAGGTAAAATCGGTTATTCATAATTTTCAACTTCTAAGTTTCAATTCGAAGGAATTACCTACTTCATGAACCTCAACTATATGATAAAGATATTAATCTAAGATATTGATCTAACTCAACATGTTTACTATTTTTCCATTTCAACAGGTACGCCAAATGATTCGAAATCGGAAATGATGAATTCTTTTGCGAGATTTGAGTTCTCATAGCAACGCAAAGCGTCGTTTTGTTGTTGGAAACGTGAAACCTCTGTCGTTTTATGTGGATAAAATTTTCTTCAAAAATATTTCAAATCGTAACAGTTTAAAATGGATTTCGCTTTAGCTCAGTACTATTGTCGAGAAAAATACTACCACACTATGCAGATAATAGCAGAATCTGCTATGAAAGATGTACTGGATGATAATGCACTCAAGTTGCAATATTGTGTTGCATTAATCTTACAAAGTAAGACTGGAGAAGCTCTGAGAGAGCTGGAGAAATTACTTTCAAAACCAGATATTAGTTTAGCTGTCATTGTAGCATCGATACATGCTCAAAACTTATGCGAGGTAATATTTTTTCATTTTTAAAATTATTTTCGAGGTTATACTCATTACTCGTAGTAAACAAATTTGTTTGCTAGGTTCCGGACGGTGAAACTTTGATAATGCTGGAAAATCGTTTAAAAAATGAACGCAAAGGGGCTTCGGAAATTATGCTTTATTACGCTGCTAATTTCCTATTACAAATTAACGATCACGCTAAAGCACGCGAATACGAAGATATTTTATTTCGAACGAATCGAAACACGCTTAAAGGATTTTTAATCAAAGGATGGTTGGAATTGAATGATGGAAAATTTACCAAAGCTGCTGATTGTTTTAGAATGGTTTTAGCTCAGGTAAGAATAAACAATTATGTGTCTAAAAACGAATAATCGAACTGAAAATTTCAATTAATTTTTTTTTTAACTCGCATCAGGATAATCAAAATTTCGAAGCTGCTATTGGCGAAATACTTGCATTATCTAAAGAAGATGGTATGAGCAGGGTGAACCAGTTGATTGTAAGATATCCCAAAATTACTCCACCGTTGATTGAAAAAATGAAATTAGTATTAACTGATAAAGATTGGGACCAAGCCATCGATATAGCTTCTAGAATTCTGACCATCGATTCTAATAATATACCAGCTCTACAAGTAAATAACTTGCACTGAAAAATAATTCTCCAATTTTATCTCTAACATATTTTTTTTCCTAGATTAATATATTGAACGAAGTATGCCATAAAGGTAACTACAAAATAAGTCGAGATGTGGAAAATCTCTACCACCAGATTAACATCCAAGAGCCTAATAATTGGATATTGTATTACGATTTCGGCGCGACATTATCACGCACTTGCGGTGATAATTTTACGGTTGTCAACGAATGTGTTAAATTTCTTCAACACGCTTTACGTCTTGTGCCGCAAAATATAGCTGTGAATTTAGAACTAGCGTACGAATACCAGATATGTAGAAAATATCAAGATGCGGTAAATATTTATAAAAATGTTGCCAAACTTGATGACTATGCTACCGAAGCTTTAATTGGATTGACCAAGTGTCGAATGCAGATCGATTCTAAAGAAGCGGTTCGTTTATTATTTTTCATCTGAACATATAAATAATTTTTACTCGATTGATGAGTCGGAAATATTTTCAAACAGATCAAGGAACAAGTTGAATTTTTATTAGATGTTTACAACGCCGAACCGATTCCTGATTTGTTACTATTAAAAGCTGCATTTGAAAAAGACTCTTCGGTGGATAAGTTAATCATGCAAGCGATTGAATTAAAATTCAAAGTTGTAAATGGTGTTTCTTTTGGGTATAAATATTTACAATTACTGGATACCTATTTCATCTTGGAAGCTATAAAGAAATTATCTTCTTCGGTAGGTATACTTTCGTTATTCCATTGAATTAAATTTTCTTCATTAACTCATCTGAGATGGTTTTAGACGAAATGTCACGCGTTTAAAATCGAAGCACTTGGTAAATTGATCGATACCCTGCCGGGATTAATCGAAGGTTGGATTCTATTGGGAAGCGTGTATCTCGAATCGCAGGATGATAGAAATGCCGAAGAAGTTCTGCGTCGTGTTATAAACGAACTTAACGACTTTGACGCTCGCGCCGGCCTCATGTTAGCAAAAGTGCAAATTCAGCAGGTAGCCTATTTTTCATTTCACCGAATCTGACACGATCAAAAAATTATAGTGTGAGTTTTTGTAGAAAAAAATAAACGAAGCGGAATCTACATTGGAAGCTTGTCTAAGCCGTAATTTGAATATTCGTTCGAAGCCCCTGTTTCATTTTTTACAAGGTAGAATTCACAAATTACTGAATCATTTTCAAGAATGTATCGAATCTTTGGAAGCTGCCTTAAAATGTGTATCAGGTAAAATGATTTCGTATAATTTTTTCGAAATTGAAAACGTGTATTAATTTTTTGCTCCAAATTTTACAGAACCAGAAGAATTACAAACGCTCGATTTGGCAGCTTTATACTTAGATTTGGGCTCGAGTTATCAAATAGTTAGACAATTCGATAAAGCTACTGATTCTATTCAAAAAGCCACCCAACTGTTACAAGGTACCTCGCAAGAGGATCAAATTGTAATGGCTCGTGTGGACTTGGAGTTATGGAAGAATGATGTGAATAAAGCGATTTCCTTGCTTTCGGTTATTTCTCCCGATAGCCCTATTTATTTCGAGGTGAATACGAGTTGAAGATACACAAAGTTGAGTACGATTGATTTACTTCGACGTTTGATAATGTACATTTTTCAGGCTCGTAATAAAATCGCCGATATTCACTTGAAGTATAATAAAGACACGAGAAAATTTATCGAATGTTTTAAAGAATTAGCCGAGCGACATCCTACTCAAGAAAATTTGATTAAATTAGCCGACGCATATTTCTCCATCAGAGTAAGTCATCGAACGAAAACACGAGTCGTTATCGCATTCGTCTACCTAATTTTTCTGTTTGATTCAGAAAATCAACGAAGCCGTAGATATCTATGAGAGAGCTATTAAAAAAAAACCTTCTCCTCATCTTTCGAAAAAATTAGCCGAACTTTATTACAAATGCCATCAATATGGTAAAGCAATGAGATGCTACAGAGAAGCAGGTAAAGTTATTTGATTCGAAATCATTAACATAGCGAGAAAAATCTTCCCTACGTTATATTTTTTTCACAGGAGCCGAAGGTAGTCTGGATTTAGCTCAGTTATTATTCTCATTGGAGCAATGGGAAATGGCAGAAATTACCTTGAATCACGTGCCACTCCAAGAAAAAGCCATATTATTAGCAAAGGTATCGCAGAATGGAATTAATCGCTCGTACGAAGCTCCTTTTTTAATTATTGTAATATTTCAGGTTAAAGAGAAAGTAGGTGATATTCCAGCGGCCATAAGTATTTTAAATGAAGCTTATAAAAAAATTAATTCAACCAATGCAACGACGGCGGCGCAGATTTGTTGTCAAATGGCTGAATACGAAGCTAGTCTTCATAACTTTGACTCCGCAATTCGACATTACAAGTTGGCTCTATCTCATAGCAACGATATTGCCGGTCAGGAAAATATTAGCATACAAATCGCATTATCCAAATTATATTTACAAGTAAACGCGTCATTTTTTACTTACTTGAGAAAATTTCATCGACCGTGCTAAACTAATTAAAAACTTTAATAGGTAAACGATTGGGGCTCCTGTCAAAATATTTGCACGTCATTACTAACGAAAGATGAAAATAACGAATTAGCTTTACTAATGTCAGCCGATTTATCATTCCGAAAATGCGACTTTTTCACCGCTTCTAATCTGTTCCACAAGTTACTAAGCCAAAAACCAAATTACTGGTTAGCATTGGCTCGAATGATCGAAGTAAAAAGAAGAGTAGCTGCTCTGAAAGAAGTACTAACTTATTTGGAAAAAGCAGCCGAATTAGACCGGAGTGATCCCGGTTTGACTTATTGTACAGGTACTAATATGTCATATGTCCCATTTGGTATTCATCTCGTAGTAGCATCGACATTCGTTTTATTCACTTTCAAAAAGTAAAAAATGAACGTTCTTTGTCACCGGAGACGTACATACGTATACTAATAGCTATTGTCACATTTAGGACTTTATAACTGGTACAATGGTGATTTATCGGAAGCGTTGAAGTTTTTCACTTGCGTAAAACACGACCCAGAATGGGGTCAGCAAGCTTTGCACAACATGGTCGAAATCTATTTGGCGTCTAACGATTACGAAACAGCTGAAACGTTATTACAAGTAAAGAAGAGTCGTTTGTGCAAAATTGATCGCTTGTCCATTGTGCTTTTAATATACCGAGAAACCATTTATTCTTACAGGAAATCCATCCAAATTCGCCGGAAGAAGAAACAAATCGTTCTTTATTAGTAAATTTCGTACTTTTAGCATCGCGTGAAAAGGCTTTAATCGACAAAGCTATGAATGATTTGACATTATTGGCATCTCGTGACGTGCTCAGGTAACCCACTCGTCCTGTTTTGACCTTTCTTTTTCTTGTCACTAAACGGTATAATTTAATGGAATTTTTAAATGCAGGGTCGGAGCTTCTCTAGGTCTTGCCACAGGATACATGTTACAAAAACAACCTCAAAGGGCTAGAAACGTATTGAAAATTGTAGCTAAGACAGCTTGGCAATTTGAGGAGGCCGAATATTTGGAAAGATGCTGGTTAATGTTGTCCGATCATTACGTACAAAGCGGAAAACACGAGTTAGCTTATGAACTGGTGAAGAAAATTTTGACCTTTAATCAAGGCTGTTCGAAAGCTCACGAGTTACTGGGCGTAATCGCTGAAAAAGATCAGAAATATGGTAAGATTCATAATGCGAAAACCGTGTACTCGACAAGGATGAAAAAAATTCAGTGTTCGGAATAGTTATTCTCATCCTTTTTTTGGTATTTTGCCCCTCTGGGTTTTTTAATGCGAGTATAAAAAAAAATTTACTTGAAAAAAAAAATTATATTTAAAAGTTGATCAAGTTATAAAAAATATTGTACACGTACTTACATATCTTGAGTAGAAAAGAACAAAAAAAATTATTCTAGAAAATCCAAGGTAGGAAAAATTATATCAAAATAATACATAATTATTTATAAAAAATATGTACCTAGGTATCTTACTCCGAAAAAATTCCTATACTACAATTTTGTAAGGGTACATAAAATTTTTTGAGAAAAAAATCATTTTGAAAAATGAAATTGTCAAAAAAAATATCTAGTAGTGTTTTTTCCCCATTTTTTTGAAAAAAGATCTCTGATTAAAAGAGAAAAATTCCTGAAAAATTTATGCATTTCTAGGCATCTCTTGAAGATACCTAAATAATGCCAAAAAACTCAATTAAAAATAATCAAGTACCTACTATACCTAGTACCTAACTACCTACCTACCTACTTACTACAGAAAAATTCATCTAGAAAAAAAAAATATTTTGTTGCATAAAATTCATTGAGAAAAAAAAATCATTGAAAAACAATTCTTTTTTTTTCATTTTTTTAAGGATTGCAATTTTTTCTTCTGAAAAATTGTGTCAAAAAAATAATTCACCGCCAGCGGGGAATTATTTTTTTTTGACACGATTTTCTTTATTTCGCCTTTTTTTCACTGAGGATTATGAGAAATTGATAGGTAATTAATTTGACGATTTCTAAAAATTCAATAATCATTTAAAATTTGCCAGTTTTTGAGAAAACAACAATTTTTTAAAAATACCTAATGATTTTTGAAAATTCCGTAATTTTTGTACATAAAATCAATAATTTTTTTGAATTAGTGAATTTTTAAAAATTCAGTTTTTGAGAAACTGCCAATTTTTAAAAAAATTTCAGTTTTTAAGAAACTGATCATTTTTAGAAATTTGACAATTTTTAAAAAAATTAGAAATTTTGATGATTTGTCAGTTTTTGAGAAAATTACAATTTAAATAAAATTATTTTTTGAAAATTCTGTAGCTTTTGTAAAATCATTAATTATTTTTGTGAATTAGAGAATTTTTAAAAATTTAGCAACTTTAAGAAATTTGATAATTTTTGAAAAAATCACAGTTTTTGTGAAACTGGCAATTTTTAAAAATTTAACGATTTTTAAAAAATTCATAAATTTTGATAATTTTGTCATTTTTTGAAAAAATAACAATTTTTTAAAAATATCGATTTTTGTGAATGAGAGAATTTTAAAAAATTCAGCAATTTTGAGAAATTTTATAATTTTTGAAAAAATTTCAGTTTTTGAGAAGTTGACAATTTTTAAAAATTTAACAACTTTTAAAAATTCAAAAATTTTGGAAAATTTTAAAATTCTTAAAAATTCAATAGGTATTTTTTTTTAAATTTGCCAGTTTTTGAGAAAACGACAATTCTTAAAAAATCATTTTTAAAAATTCCGTATTTTTTGTAAAATCAATAATTTTTGTGAATCATAAAAATTCAGCAATTTGAGAAATTTTATAGTCTTTAAAGAAAATTTAGTTTTTGAAAAACTGACAAAATTTTAGAAATTTGACGATTTTGAAAAATTCAACAATTTTAGATAACTTGTCTGTTTTTGAGAAATTGACAATTTTTTTAAAATGATGATTTTTGAAAATTCCGTAATTTTTGTGAAATCAACAATTTTTGTGAATTAGAGAATTTTAAAAAAATCTGCAATTTTGAGAAATTTGATAATTTTTTTTTTAAATTTAGTTCTTGAGAAACTGAAAATTTTTGAAAAAATTTCAGTTTTTAAGAAACTGATAATTTTTAGAAATTTGACGATTTTTAAAAAAGTTGAAAATTTTGATGAATTGTCAGTTTTTGAGAAAACAACAATTTTTTAAAAATAATTTTTTGAAAATTCAGTAATTTTTGTAAAATCAATAATTTTTCTGAATCAGAGGATTTTTAAAAATTCAGCAATTCGAGACATTTGATAATTTTTTTTAGAAATTCAGTTTTTGAGAAACTGGCAATTTTTTAAAAAGATCCAGTTTTTGAGAAAGTGACAATCTTTAAAAATTTGACGATTTTTAAAAAATTCAATATTTTTTTCAATTTGTCAATTTTTGAGAAAACGACAATTTAAAAAAAATGATAATTTTTGAAAATTTTTGTAATTTTTGTGAATTAGAGAATTTAAAAAAATTTAGTAATTTGAGAAATTTGATAATTTTTGAAAAAATTTTAGTTTTTGAGAAACTGACAATT
>FIZV01013109.1:0-10365 GCA_900050545.1 Trionymus perrisii | reverse complement strand
TCATTATTCCGTGAATTTGAATGAAATTTATACCATTTGATGCGGAATTTTAATATCTTTAATTCATGTCTTCACAAAATTTTACCTAAACCTCTTCATTTTTGTTAAAAATAGAAAAACCCATCTTAATATTTCATTTTACCTATGTGTAAACTGATTTGACTTATGAGGTTTGTTTACTATCAAACCGTTGATCAAACCACAAAAAAGGATAAGGGCGCCATCTTGGTGAAAGCCTAATAGATACCTAATATAATACTCCAAAACGTATTCGTATAGGCTTGTTTTGGTTCAGTCTCCGCTCCCGGTTCGTGGGTGTCCACTTATTGTGACTAGGTAGGCTACATCCCTCCGCCCTCCTTCGCAACCGCTTCAATAGTTTTAACATAAGGTACCTATTACAACCCAAAAGTAAAACTTCTCATTTCGCAATTTGAAAACGAGAGATGTAAAGATGGTAAGTTGAGTAGGTATTTGATAGGCGATGAGTATACGCGATTCGAGAATTTATAACTGGGCATCAATCGAGACGTGAACTTAATTACGCTGAAGAAATAATGTTAGCAAACCGTCTCAATAACGCCTTTTGCGAGCGGCAATTATTCTTTTTAGTACATTAACGAATAACGAACTGCCTTTCAATGTAACTCGCTCGTATTCGTATTTCGTGGCGACGCTCGTTCATTTATTCGCCTCGAATTCGAATATCACCTTTGCTCTTTCTCTATCGCCAAATTCGCTACCAGCCCTTTTCCAAGCTTGGCTCACCTTTTCTCCCTGTCAATGCTGCCGCTTACTGCCGATTTTCGCGGACGAAGGAGTGACGAGCGTAAATTAACGATTAATTTATGGGCTCAATTGAACGAGTTGCTTCGTATCGGCTTTTTGCGCAAAGATGACGATTTGATTCAACGCCTCCTTCGGCTATAAATTATTTTTAACGAGGTCGGCGGCGAGTGCAATTTTTCTTGAGAATTTTTTACACTACGAGTGGTTTTATTTTGCTCTTATAAGAATCTCGATGAGCGCGTCACGTTAAGAGAGGCATATGCTGGTATATGTCCTTTTTAAGGCGACTGCGAATTCGGAATCTACGTCATCTCCTCTTTAGAATGAACCTTCGTTCACTTCCCTTCCTCGAAAATGCGCGATGCTGTAACGAATTGAAACTAGCGAAGTCAATAAGAAACCAAAACTATGAAATTTCGGAAATTTCCGTCGAATGTTTTTGAAGAGGAATTTGAATATTTTGAAGAAATGTATTATTTTTCATCGAAATAAGTCGTTTTCTTGTTTCTATTCTTAATTTGAATATTTTATAATGAGTTCGAAGTAAAAGATGCAAAGATGAAATATTTTTTCAGGGAGTAGGCCTATACCTCTTTTGCGGGTTGTGAAATTCGGAAAAAAAAAGATCATAAGAAATACACCCTGTATACTTATGTCCTTTTTATTGTGACGCGTTCGATTGGAAAGTAGGTCATGAGTTAGGTATCCTGCAAAACTGGAAAAAGAGTTAGCTTCGATCAAAATTATAAGCCTATCTGAAAGCTGATTTTTAAGCAAAAATAATTTTGCACTTTTGATTCGTTTTATCAAATTTTAAATCGAATATACCTTCCAAGGAATGGATAAATGTTCGGTAGGTACAGGTAGGTCTAGGTATATGAGAAAAATGTTGATGATGCTCGATATAAAAACGATGAAACTTAATTTATATGCGTTTCGGTTTGTAAAAAAATGGAGTAAAATAAGATCGAATCGAGGTTCGAGGATAAAAGCGGAACGAAAAACAAGACGATACAAAACAATCAACAACAACAGAGAAAATATAAACGCATTTTCTATTACAACGTCGACGGCGATGTAATACGTTTGTACGTATCGTAATACGTAAACTAAACGCATTAGGTCGTTGTGTTGATCGTTAATACCGCGCATACAAATGGAGGAAAATATTTACTCGTTTTTTTCTCTCGGTCTCGGTATTTTCAATCGGTTTATTGGCTGCGTTTTATTTCCGACAAAAGTCGAAAACACCACGCCGAAAGTTCACGTACGCAGGGGCAGGCAGAAGACCACGTCTGCGGTCTAAGTAAAGTTTGACCGAGCGATGGGTAAACAATATAGCGGAGGCAGGAAGGGACGTAGAAGCGCGATCTAAAATTAACCATAACTGTACCGATGTACAGACAGTGTACACCGAGAAAAGAGTATAGTACTCGTACATATTCCTTAAATGAAGGCACTCGACTACTCGTATAATGTGCATGTTGGAAACTAGAATAGCTGTTTGATTGATTTAAATTAAGATACAAATAGCGAGCACGTTGAAACGAAGCGATTAGTCATAGCTCCACGAATTAAGCCGCACTTCCGCCCCGTACCCCATCTCTCATGCTTGGCGTCAAATTTTTCCTCATCAATTGGAAAAGGACCGAAGGTTAATACAATAGCGTTGTATAGAGGGTGTGCCGGGAGGGGTGGACTACAGAGAGAAGAAACCTGATAAAAATCTCGAGGTGGATTGGGGGGGAAGGAGGGTAAAAATGAGAAATTTGAGAGGAAAAATGATGAATTTTCCGACGAAATAAGATTCTTTTACATTGCATCCCCTTGCTTAAGCGAACAAATTTTGTGCTTGGCACTGACAGACTAACGGATGTACCAAATGTTTTCCAAATCGAGAGGTTCTGCTACATGCTGATAAAAAAGGTCCAAATATCACCATGGACCAGCGTCTCCAAAACACATAACAAAAAATTGAATTTTTAAAATGATGTGTACTCCAGCCAATTGTGTTGCAGAAATGGGAGTGCGGAATCTACAAAGAGTGTTGCACCAACCCAATCTTGAAAAAATTCATAACTGATCCGGACTTGAATAAGTACTGAAACTGAAATAATGTCAAACAGGGAGGCCTTCTTCGGTGGTAGGACCGAGAATTTTTACAGGTAACATGACAATACAAAGATGTGTGTACTTGTAATCTCATCTCAAAAAATGCCTATCACTGCAAAACATCCTAAATGCATCATCACTTGAGCAGTCAAGTTTCTTATTATCGGGTATTGTGATCTGGTGTAAGGCCACTTTTGTCCCAGAGGCAGTATACGGACAGTTTGGAATCGAGTATCGAGTCACATCGATTCTATTTACTCGAAACAATAATTGAAAATGATTTACTGAAAACTGACTCAGACTTGCAGTTCAGAGTGCGACTGATCCGGCCAGAAGAATGCTCGATAGTGACCAATTAGAAGATGCTGCTCGTTGCTTTACACGAGGCGTAGTAAGAAACACGAATTTATATTTGTATGGTTTTGCCATTTACTACAGTGGTAATAACGAATGGTCAAATTACAATTCAAGGATCTCGCTGTTACGTCGAACATCGTATGTATATACGACTCGTCGTTGACTTCCTTTTTCATTAATTAGCTTCGTCGTCGCGACTAACAATATGCTGCATTGCTACCTACTGTTAGCACGGTTTAATTTAAAATCCCGCATCCCCTATCATCACGAAATACATTAAAACTCCGCGACATTACGTGAGAGTGAGCAATTCGAAATTGCTGCGAATAAATCATCGTCGAAAGTTCGGCTAGAAACAGATTTTCCAGCCAAATCTACGTTATAACTACGAGTAGGAGCACGTGTGGCGAGATAAGTAGGCCTACATACAAAATAACTATCCTCTGCCTCTGCGGAATTTACTCGTATATCCAAATGACACGGGTTAGTCCAAGTACGTGCGTCGTGTAATGCGCGCAGGCTTATGGCGATGACTGTAATGAACTGTTTGACATATTCAATCTCGCATATCGAGCGAAACAGCTGAAGTGCTGAACTGAGGAAGAAAGAGAGAAAGAGAAAAACGTTGCTTCAGTTTACAACATCCGTGTTGGATGAAGAATTTTTTCCCAATTTATGTGAACAAGAAAATTTCAACAGAAAGGATAGAATTGTTATTCCGCTGCGGTAACATTCTTATCGTTCGTCGAGAATGAACGAGATGATATCTGGATCACAAGTACTCGGTGTCACACCCTGAGCCGTATTGAAATTGATCGACCACTCCGACAGGTCTTTCATTTTGCATTTGTAACTTTGCACTGATTCCTTTGCGGGCCATAAAAACGTTTCGTTTCTAGAGATTAACAAAATAATTTGCAATTTTGTGCACAACTTAATGTACGCAGAGCGCTTTGGTTAGTCGACAGGCAACGTACCTACAAATGTACAAACGAAGGAGGAGCAAAGAAAAAAAAAACGCGACAACTAAGAAATATATTGTACTAGGAGACGGTACTGTAAGAATGAGCGCCGTCAAGCCAGGACACGCCACACCACCACACCTTGCTGCAGGGTACACGCGAATAAATCAGGAGGGAAAGGGGGTAACAATCGATATTTAATTTTAACGTCGTCGGTAAGACAGAAAACTGAGAAGAAGACGAACAAGCCGGTCGATGAATATTATTACCTAATTGGAATATCTCTTCAAAAACATCAGATGGTTTTTGAAAATTTGGCCCTAGGTGGCGCATGGCATAGCGTGGCGTGTATTTCATTTCGAGTTCAACGGTTGAGATGAGATGAGAAAATATACGCGGAAACGTCGCGGCATCGAGCAGGTTAGGTGTGATGCTGCACAGCACATGCATCTCGCCGTGAATCGCAGATGTTTCGGCGATTCGAGGCGTTATTTAGGGAAAGAGTATGTTATAACGGGATAGACGCTGAGGCAGCGAGGGGTATGTATGGTATGGCATGGTTTAGGGTTGCACGTCTTATGCGTAGGTATATCTTGTTTTAGGCGCAGAAAAAGCTTGAGTGTATTGCGGTATCAACAGGTAGCAATGAAACTAAAATAGGTACCTCCGTAGGAGCAGCAGTTTATGTTTGTAAAAGGCACATCTAACATCTGTTACTTTGGAATGCCGCATGCAGCATCGTCACCTCACCTATCATCTTATCATTTTGAGACCGCACCGTCGATCGTGTAAAAGTATTATACTCCTCGTAATCCATCTCACATATCGTATCATCACACATATTATGTATACCTACAATCTCTGATTCTCTGCGAGTGATACAGATGTACGAATTGCCTAGTTCCTAAAACGCGATGCAGGTGTTATGCACCCGATTGAGTGAGAGTAAGTTTACTACTCGTTGATGAACTACCACCGAAGCATAGCATTTAAGCCCAGCCAGTACCTGTAAAATGTAGACAAGACAAAGATCTAGGTAAACTTGAGGGTAGAGCGCATTAGGTAGGCTTTACCCTTCACCCTTGTCACCACGTACTTCACAGATACTATAGACTTAATGTAAGAAAGCTTTCATTGTACCTCGTACACAACTCGCCAATCCGATAGCTTCAGCTGCCTTAGTACAGCATCCTTACCTTATTTCTTTTCTTTCCTAAGCTACAAGTGCCTCTATATTTCGGTTTTGGTAGATATCATTTTACTGATTTTACCACTTGTTTTGTCCAGTCGGATTTCTTGTATTGAAAAAACATGTGCATCTTCTATCATCTCCTCGTGAAGTTGTTATATTACGTAGTTTGAGATTTTTCCACCCTCCTCACCTCTTAATAATCTGTTTCTTATCGCAAATCGCTATTTCTTTCCTTTCCTATAGCTTCGTGGCTTCGTTAAATTCGGTAAAATGCTTAATTTAGGCCTTTTACGAGTTCTATATGGTTATAGGTATATAAATGCTTGTATCAGGTTGAAAATTTTATGGCTTTTTGTGGATGCGTTTATTACCCTAAATTTTCATATAACGAGCGTTCTTTGACCTTAGTGATAAATAATTATGGCATCGTTGCTTTCTTTTTAACCTCACTTTTGCAACTGTTTTTTATTTTTTTTTAATTTGTCTTCAAGAAAATGATAGGACCATATGAGCAATTCAACATGTAAAGCTCGGATATGATTTTACTCCGATTTTAATGACCATAATAACTAAATCAATCAGAAAAATGACCAATTGCTAGTTGGGGGGGGGAATATTTTTTATAAATCTTGTATTTTTTCCCTCTGAGGATTTCTTTGAGATAATTTTTTCATCAACTTTCAACCATGAAGCAGGCAGTTGTTCAGCAATGGGAGTAGTGAGATGAGATAAGAAACACTAGTCTACTTTCTCTGTGGGTGTTAGTTGATTTACCCAAATTCCTCGCAAAATTGAAATAAAAATCAGCAGCAAATAGGTATAATGCACAGCCTATTATTGTACTTGTGACATTGTTCACTTGCAGATGATTCTAAAACTTCCAGAATTTAGATTTTATTTCCACCTGCTACGTTAATCTAACCTCCCAAGTTTTTTTTTTTTTTTTTTCTAAAAAGTAATATTTTTGGTCTCTTTTTAATTTAGATAGGGATGGTTCGAGAGTCATTTATACTTCTTCTTTTTTTTTCTTTTTTTTTTTCTGTAAATTGTATCCAACTGCATTGCAATATTTCACAAAAGACTTTTTTTTGTTCAGTTTCGACTATTCCCACCAAAACTGAATACTGACCTTAAGTCACAAATATTTCTTGTACCTTCAAAAGTTATCTTTCTCATGAAAATTCCAATTTTTCGTGTTGTTTTCTATTCAAGTCAAGAGCGATGCTCGGCACGCTGAGATAATTAAGTAAAAAACGCCACAATGTAAGATCAAGTAGCAGCGATAGATAGTACACTGAACTCGGAGGACCCTAAGAGGAGAAATGGCAAAGGTATTTATAAGTGTAGAACAGTGGTGTGTGATAAGAACAGAGGAGGAAAGGAAAAATTTGTGCAGAGCATACGCGAGAAGTGAAGCAATAAAATGCGGCACTCTCTTACATTTCCTGTATATTTCACAAAGTAAGGTTACACACGAGTTACCCGACTTGGTTGTAGTCGTCAGTACGAGTATGGCACTGATCGATAAAAACTATCTGTTCGCTACTGCTAACGCCCTATTTTACCTTACGATGTGGCAGAGTTTTCTGCGACGGCGACGATGATACCGGGACGAGGGTGAAACGCAGAATTTTATACAATTCATTAACAATACAATGAAAATACACCCGCGTAAACCAATAAATGAGACTTTTGCGTATTTGTCTCGATAAAAGTCCTTTTGCAAAGGAGGGCAGAGGAGACAACTTGAAAATTTTCGACAGCAAAATTGCAGCGTGCCAAAAAAAAAACTACTTGACCGAAATTATCGCGAGTGCGTTTCTCAAAATGAATTAAAATGGCATGGCGCTGGCGTGAACTTTATTTTTGTGTTTTCCCTCGAGTCGAAGCTTCGTTTTATGCCCTTTTTATACATACCACACCGTGTCATATATGTACATATTATATACGAGTACATACCTATATCTGACTTTTATGGGATATTGTACATACGTATAATTATGATGTTGCTTTATGGATTTTTCGTCTGTTTTTTCGTTCTCTATTGCTTTTTGTTTTTACCGAGTCGAAGTCGTGGAAATTATCATCAATTCGGGAAGGTCATCGATGGGACGTTAGATAGTGACCTAAATTTGGTTTTGCACACCGTGCTACAGTGTTATGTAGGTAGGTATTGTCAGGATCAAGAAATAGATCTCGCTATCAATCTTTTCCATAATCTATTGGGAATTCTGTAATATTGAAAGATCCGCTTTCTGCATAATTATATGGGATATTTCTCATTGTAATTTTGCTATATACATACGTATATCTGATGGTGGATTCACACTAAAAATAAACAATGTTTCGACAACAAATTTTGTAAACAAAATGTTTTAACAGCGTTTCAAATTTTTGATTCACACTGAATTTTGAAAACAGCAACATCCTCATCAATATGATTTCCCCGCCTTTTGGTTACTTCTCTTCAGTAATGAAAATTAAATTATTAATTTCTTCCTAATTTCATTTACCTTCCTAAAATTCCGTCTGTTCATCGTCGTTATGAAATAAAAATGCTTGTTTTTATATTTGTTAATTTTATCATCTAGCGAAAATAGACGGAGATAATGGATGCGGCCGTTCTTAACGAAATAGGTGAATAATGCTAACGATAGAAGTCCAAAATCAGCTTGGCTCTTAGCATACCTATTGAAATTTATATCCTTCATATTTCAGCGACTAAAGCAATTTTTGATATGGCTGACTTAGACGACGAGGAAGAAGCGGGAGAAAATATGTCATCAACAATGTACTTCCAAAAACTGGTGAGATTGAAAACACAAGATTTTTACTTGTTACACGAACTTGTCGAAGGAGAAGCTTAGTTCGGGCGCTTACAGTTTCTGTATTTCTGTGCGCAAAAAATGCAGAAATATGTTCGAGCGCTTTTCTGCATTAGCTTTGTTCGGGCGCTTACAGCAAAACTGTAATTTATACAGAATTCTGTAAGAGCAGTATTTCTGCTTTAGCAAAATCTGTAAAAATAGCGCTCGAACGAAATTCTGTGAATTTGCATTGTGTGCTGGCCAAAATGCGTCAAATGAATATCATTTTTTGCGCTTTTCCATTTTATACTCTGCAAAAACTAAAAAGTATCTAAAAAGTGACACATGTATTTCAAAACTTCTCAATTAATTTCATCATTATCATCAACTTCACTTTCATACATAAAAATTTAATGATTTTACAAGCGATAACGTAGGTATGTGATAACACACTTCTGCAAGGAAGAGACGAAAATTTTTTCGTCTTCCAAAATTCTGCATCGTAGGGAAGATACTAAAGATACTAATTACAGGAAAGCAATCCTCAGTGTAACAAGGTGAAAAAAAGGTTTTTGTTTGGATGACAAACAGCAAACCTGTAGGTAGGTATCTTAATCAAAAATAGCCGATTCGGTGAGTTAATTACTTAGCACACCATTTTATAATGTGAAAAAATATAGGTATTCCATACTGGTGGAATTCACATTCCGCATCCCGCATCCTTCACCCTTCACCTTCACCTTCAATCAATGTGAAATCTCACAAGTCAAAACTTTTCAGCAAGGCTGTTAAAAAAGTTTATTAATGAGAAAGTTCAACAAAAAAATAACGCAGAAATCGCGTTGACGTCACGCTAAGGGGAAAAAAATATGTAAAGATTTAATTTGAAATCGCGAGCAAACAAATGAATATTCGCGCTGCGTATCAACTTTAACCCCGACGACGTATTTGCACTGTTTTTCTTATTTTCTTGTATAGGTATTTCGTTGTGTAGGACTGTAGGTATTTTTGTTCTGCGTGCTTTTTCTTTTTTTTTTGGAATTTTTTTTGCCACGCCGAGCCAGCCATGCCCTCTTGGACGTAAAATGAAAGACCGCACCTTTTCTCAGTTCGAGCGACTTAAATTAATTGGTGGAAATTGTCGTCTCGCTTTCGTTTCTCTTCGCTGTGCTGCTATAGCCGCTGTCTCGTGTAGCGAAAAACATTTCCCTTCGTCGGCTGATGACGTCACCTCGACACGTTGAACATATTTTCCTCGTTTTCGCCTTCTCGGTTTATATGGCACCGAACTTGACGATTTGATCATGTTGACGAGCACTATCTGGCTTCTGCTTGACAGACACATGAAAATCTCTTCGTGGTTTGCCATATTATTTTTCTACCTTCGCATCGAGTCTTCTGTGCCTTCTGCATTAGCTGGCCCACCTAAAATCATTCCTATTGAATTTGAAAAGTTCAACTTTCTTACTTTCGAGACTTTGGTGTAAAATTTTCATCGTTGTTGGTTTTTGAAACGACTCGACGCGACGTATGAGAGTATTTCATTTTCGATTCTTGCTTTTACCAGTCCGCTATGTCGTAGCTCGGATGTACATAGTGTTTTCGTAATTAGGTAAAGTCACTTTTGGCGTCTTTCAACTGCGTGTTATCATCCATAAATCGAGGGTAGGTTTTAAAAGTACGGTTGTGTTCAGGATGGTTCAAGCTTTCATTTTCTGCATTACCCAAAGTGAAGAGAAAGAGGTGGAAATTTTTTAAAATGACTAAATGGCCCAGCAGTGAACACCACTCCAAAATCTTCCAATTATTTGTAAACCAGTTTTAAAGGCAAATTTGCCCCCGAAAATCGAAACCCCCAAAATGAACATCAATAACATCTTTTGACTCCACATAGCCAATTTAGCCCTTTCAGAAAAGAAAAAATTCGCCACCTAACCAGATTCGTCGAACTAACGCAACGGATGATGAGGTGTTTGATTGGGCATAAGGACCTGCTTAAAGCACTATATATCAAGTATGGAAACGTATATCCCCCTTGGTTATGTTATATCTAACAAGTTTTGCATAATGCGCATGCGCACACCATCAAGTAGCAGCTATTGCACCCACTGAGCAACTCTACAACAGCGATGAGCAGCTATCGCAC
>FIZV01013100.1:0-10644 GCA_900050545.1 Trionymus perrisii | reverse complement strand
GTCAGGTTTTTTTTTTTTTTTTTTTTTTTTTTTTTCCGGGCTTTTTTTTTTTTTTTTTTTTTTTTAAGTAGGTACAGAAGAATACTTTTGTATTCCCTGCCATGGTAGAAGTTTTATTCGTTCGCCACTGAATTATGATAGAAGTCCCTTCATTTTGTAAAAGTTATTTGACATGGCGCGAAATTTCGTGCCACTCATATTAAACGGCTCGGTATATACGTATATTTTTTTCAACGTAGCAAAAATGCTAAACTAAACCTCCTCTGTGATGGTATTAAATTGCGACTTGCATGACTTGTCGGCTTATAAATCACACTAGAGGTTCACCTTCTTCCTGCCGCAATATCGGCCCAATACAGAAAGGTATCTGTGTGGGCTAAACGGGCGAAAAATTTCACTCAAGGTTTTCATTTCTTTCTTGGGCTATAATACTTGTAATTTGAATGAAAACTATGCATTACGAAGTAATAATGGGAAACATAGGGTGCCTCGAAATCATCTTCGGTTTATGAAGTATCCCCCAACAATCGAGAAAGCTAGAAAAAAAAACGAAGAGAACAAAAAAGAAAGCTGAAAAAGGGTGTATCGAGAAACAGAGAACCAAATAAATTAAGATGATTAATGTTTTCATCATTTTCACGTTTATAACGCGACTATGCTATGACTTCCTGGTCTTCTTTTCTCTCGCTTAATGCGATTTTCGAATTTTAAAAACTTATAAGTTTGGAGTGTTTTTTCGAAGATTTTGAAATATTACGTCCACTTTAATGAATTCGTTCTTTTCTCAATGTAAAATTATTTTTAACGATAGCAATTTAAAAGATTAAGGCGAAGACTCGGTGAAACTTTTAATGTCAGTTCTTGTGTAAATTTTGATAAAAGCCAAATTCGATGAGGTTGGATTAATCTGATATCCTAGGATCGGCAAACGTGCATACATATGTGTAGTTTGGGTAGCAGTATCGCATCCCTGGGTTCTGTGAAAAAACTACTTAAAATTTTTTTTTCTATTTCAAACAATATAATTTTTTTTTTTAATTCCATTTGAATGAAACTGATAGTCAAAATCCTCGAGAATGGCTAAAAAAAAAGTTGAACTATTTCACAAAATTTTTCCATCCAACATTGAAACTTCGTAATATAAGTTGCCTATACGAAAATTTCAAGGAAATCTAGACCGTTCCAAATCACTCCGTATAGTACAATAAATTCTGAATTAAATTAGAAATTCCACTAGGAAAATTCGGCCTTTATCGTATAACATGGTAGCCTTTCCACAATAATTTTTCTCTCTCGAAAGCATGATGGGGGAAAAAACGTAGAACTGAATTTCATATTTATTGAAATAGGTATAATCACGTTCCAGAAGACGTGGGTATTTTTATTTTATACCTTTTGTAAATAAAAATACCTCCATAAAGTAATAAAATTTTGGAGGGAAAATTTTTCTCCCCAGTTTATTCTCTAAGGAAGCATTTTCTTAGCAAATTTAATATGGACAGTCAATTCAAACCAAAAATTTCGCCCGAAGATGATCTTTCCTCATTATTGTCTAACGTTCTTTATGCTGAAGTACAAAAGCATTCCGAGAATGATGAAAAATTTTACGTACTGTGCTCGTGACCTTAAAATTGTCGAAAATTTTGCATTTATGCAGAGTGATTGGTTGATACGTAAGAGAGTAACAAGCGTACATAAGGAACATCTATCTATTTATAAATGGAATCGAAGTTCGTAAATACATATCATTGTACCATTTTATACGTAAGTATACTATCATTTTCACTACATATTTTTTTAGATAGGTACCTAGTAATAATGTAACAACAGACCAATAACAGATGAACGACGTTAACATTTATAGCTGTTGTAGCAGTTGCGAAAAATTCCTTATTCGTTGTAACCGTAATAATCATTAAAGGTCTTGTTTCTCTTTTGCAACATGTGAACTACATCAAAATACGCTCGAGGGGTGGAATCGCTGCACCAAAGATGTGGTATACGTTTACGTATTGCCAAGCGTAAGTGGGTTGGAAAATGTGCGGGTCACAAAAATTAGGCCAAGAATTTAGTTGAATAAAAGATGCAGTTTGAATGTGTTGTCTATGAGGTTATTCGAGAATTTCAACAAATTATTTTTTGAATTTAAATTTTTAGAAGATCAGCCAATTAAAAAAAAATAATAGCCTATAGGTACCTATTTATTCATTTTTGAAAAATTACCAAAATTCAAAAATTGTCAAAATTAGTCTTTGCTATAGGTACCTATTTCATTTTGACCTTGATCACTTTAACACCATTTCCTCTGCCCTGTAAATTACCACTTTTCTAGAAATGGGGGACTAAATGATGCAAGAAGCGGGTTTAACGGGCTAGATCGAGGCTGTACTTTATACTCGATGAGTTGCTACCTAAAACGATGTTCGCAGATGCTGCGAAATATTTTTTAAGTTATATGTGTAAGGCAAGTTTTCTAATCACTCTTAAGAACTACTTACTCGTAAGAGTATTTAAGTTTGCAAGTATATGAAGGAAGAAAATGCGATAAAGAGAAAAAATTAATGAAACGAGATGGTAGAAAAGTATCGTGTTTATTGTATTAAAAAGCATTTTCATAAATATTTTCTCTGGTACATTTAATCGGGGTGTATTATTTGTTCGCTAAATACGTACAAAGAATAATGTCCAACATACCTAATGCATAAAAAGATTTCATTCGGTGCATAAATTTTTCAAATCACATTTACTCGAGAAAATTTCAACGATTTATGCGATAGGAATTTTGTAAATAAATTTATTCAATCTGTATTCATATTTAGCGGATTGTTCTTTTGCCATTATAAGTACGAATTCCCTTTTTACGAAAAATTTGTCAAATAAATTAGTCTGTGATTATTTTCAACGATATTGTTAGGAAGTAAGTATGGAATGAAGTTGAATTGAAATTTACTCTAGTAATGTTTCGTATTTGTTGGCTTTTGTTTTCGTGTCTCAATTTTGCATAAAGCTTTTTCGCCATTTTGTAATGATGAATACGTTTATTGTGTATAGTGTAGAACTGTAGGTACATTGTGACATACATATTTTATGCTCGGAAAAAAAGAAGGTATCTAGTGGAACGTGACCAGATTTTTGCTGCTCAATCCGGTATTCGGTATTTATTTTAACGAAATCGCGCAGTAATCTACTTTGATTTTATAATCGCAGAGGGATGACTACGGGCGGGTACGTTGAACTCGTAACATATGGCGATAAAAGTTTATACGCAGTATAAAATTCGTATTTTTGGTTATAAAATGTGGTTGGTTTGGCGGGTAATAAGCGCATTAGCGGCGCTATAAAAAATGTTATTTGTCTGCTTTGATCTGTCGAGAGGATATTTGAGCGTTGGAAATCGACTACAGAGATATTTCAAGGAGGGAAGGTTCGGGATTGGGGGATATTTTAGCTGCGGCGTATCATTTAATAATGCCATAATGTGGTACGATTATTGGTACTGAAAGTGCACGTGGAAGAGTTTTTATCACTGAAAAAATACGTAGGTATAATGTTATAAATGACGTATACTATAGATATTAGATACAGCTTGTGAGAATTAGGTAAGATGTTCTGTAGGTAAATTATAGGACGAATTGTTCTGTCGACGTCATCGAGCTGAGCAGTACGTTTTCTGGAGTGAAAGGGAGGTCTGTAAAAAATATAAGGGGGTATGTGACAAATGATCGGCAAATTTTAAAGGTAGTTTCGATAGGAAAACACTTACTTATCTGGAACCAGTTGTCTTTAGATCCGGCGTCTTTTCGTCCGGATAGCAGGGCATTACGGATTGCGTATACAAGACCTATGCTCAAACACATGGGTGGTTCGCCAGTTGCTGTGGAATATTTCAATAATATGCATTAAAACTACCAACTTTATAGAACATTTTTTTTTCTAATTAAAAAATTCATTTTAAGAAAAAGAATTAGTTCTTTAAAAAAAATTTTAATTCAGAGGAAATCATAGAAAAAAAAAGCTTACCTTTCGATCTGAGAACACCCTTTGGATTGGGTGCGTCTCTCCTGAAATATACCCTGAAATCGACTGGAATATCTTTGGCTCCAGGTGGTGTGTAATTCTATAAAATTAAGTTTCATCCATATTAATTAATTTCAATCTGAAATACCAGCGAACTCAATATATCTGCGTACTTACCCAAGTTCGATTAGTCAGCAAAGCTCCGGTACTCTCATCATAAACCAACTTCTCACTCAACCAATACCCCAATCCCATCACATAAGCGCCTTCTACTTGACCTATATCCACATCAGGGCTAATACTCTGGCCCACATCTTCCAACAAATCAACCCTGTTGATCTATAATTCAACCAATTAGCATCCCAAATCCCAATACTTCATCCGAATTTTAATGCAATCATTCCATACCAAATATTGGCCAGTCAATAGATCAACCTCGACTTCAGCCACAGCAACTCCAAAAATGTTATATTTAATGGGTTTATCCGACATCGGGGAATACCTGTAAACACACACACAAACGAATAATGTTTTGTACTTATGTACTTATTGCGCCTTACACCACAACACATTAAACAGATTAAGCAATATATTCGACTAACGTTTTAACCAGCCTTCTCTAGCTATGGTTATTTTCCTTATGAACCAGAGTAGGCAATATATTTAACTCGTGAGTTGAATAAGTTGCGTTTTCGTGTACCGAAGATTTTTTTCATACTTAAGTAGGTATCTGAACACACTGTATACATTATTTTTGTTCATTTCGAGCAAGATTGCGACCTATTTAGTATACGAAGGTGGTGAATTTTAATTGTAAACTTACATGGTTTCGCAACACAAATCGATACCGGCATTTCCTGCGGCTAAAATAAGTTCGGTCCACGATTTACCGGGATTTTGTTTTTTTATAGGTTCGAGTCTGTCGAGGAGGATTTTGCAACAATCCAAAGCAGCCTGAAACAATAACCTAGGAATTAGGATGAAGAAAGAAGGGATGCAGAAAATGTGACCAAGCACTTACAGAAGTAACTCCATCACTAGCCATACTTCCTCCAGTTGGTGCATCGTTAGGACTTGTTAAAGACATTGAAGGTTTTATTTTTATCATGGTTATGTCTATGCCTAGAGTGTAAGCGACAGCTTGAGCAACCTTAGATAAAATTTATCAATATTTTGGGCTCAATAACAGGATGGATTTTTTGGAGCGACATAAGTATACATACTTTTGTATTGATACCTTGACCTATTTCAATACCGCCATGACTTATGGCCACAGTCCCATCGTACATGTAGACTGACATTAGGATGTGGAAAGGTAAAGGCACTTCATATGGATATGTCATGGCCACTGTAGAAATGCCTCTTTTTTTCCATCGATTAGCCTTTATTATGATTGAAGTTTTTTTTTTGTTAATTGAACAAAGGAACTAATTGAAAGATGCCATGAGCTCTTACTTTGTTAAAATCTTCAACAGCTTTTTTACGATTTGTTAAATCTGAGTTTACTTTAATGTCGTCGATCATTGGTGGGATGGCTGAGGACATTTCTTTGTTCACGTTGATCAATCTTACATCTATAGGATCGAGGTTTGTTACACTGGCAATATGATCCATAATGTATTCAATCAGAGCGATACCTTCTGTGCTACCTACAAAATAACACCGACGAAATTGGATATCAGTAGCTGAAGATTGGTTTTAAATTGTAGAGTAATAGTGCTTAGTGTTACACAGGGTGGTTTAGAGGTGAATATTAAAACTTATTTAGGAGTAAAGGAGTACCGCCAACAAAAAACTTCATGTAGGCTGAAATTATGTAGTAGGTACCGATGAAGATAAAGATGACGATTCACAGCTCATTTCCAATAGTTAGTGATAAGTCATTGGTCAATCAGGTTGAAGATTCGAAGATGAAAAGTAAATTTTAATAGATGAAAATGTAACTTTCTGAGAAGAACAAAAAAATCTGTGTAAAAAATTTTCCTATCTGTGAAAATAAGGTGTTGCCTGCAGAGCTTTAAAATTTGAAAAATTCCACGGTTTTCATAAAATAGGTACCGATTTTTCAGAGCTCTGTAGTGCCTTTATTTTCAAAGAAAGGTAAAGTTTTCTCAAAACTTTTTTTGTTCCCCTCAAAAAGTAACGCAATTTTGAAATTTCTATAAGCTAATGTCTTCAAAATCAAAATTGGTACCCGGCGTAAATAATGGTTTTTGTCTGTGATACTCAGTTACATCCACATCTCAACATCTGAACATGATCTGCATCACTTCTAAGCATCCAATTCATTTTCAGCCCTTTCCCTCATGCGATTTATAGCAAAACAACGCCCAAAAGCATTAGCGAAATTGCACACTCCCACAGGCTTGTGCTGAGAGAAGGGGAAAAGAGGGGTTTTCCCCCGGGCCCGATTTTTTCTGGAGGGCCCGCTAAGGGCACACCAGTGCAAAAAAAATCTGCTTTAACCGCGTAATTTTGTTTAGTTTTACTGTTTTAGCTCTTCTTACATGTTTTTCCTCTGCACGGTCCTGCACTCGCAAGATTCCAGGACATCTTCAATATTAATCCTAGATTTATATCGAGGTATCATAAACACGTACCAGGTGCTCTAGCATAAGTATTTGGGCAATAATCTGTTCTTACATCATACTGGACGACTTTCCAAGAGCTTGAATCGTAGCAATTTTGAATATGCAAGACGATTCCGCCCATTAGAGATTCATTGAAAGTGATACCTTTATCGGTGTATGTTTCGATGTTTAAATATTGTATTTCACCTTTTTCGTTTACTGCCACCTGGTAAAAACATTTGTAGGTAAACATTAATATGAAGCGCCGTTTTTGATGAGGAATTCAACTTTGACCGGTTGACTGAAGCTCGATGCTTAAAATTTGCTTACAACTCAGTATAGCTTACTGAATACCTACAGCTGAAAATGTGGGGGGGGAGTCGTTCGTATGATCAGAAGGTTAAAAATGATTTCACGATTGATTCATAAACTAGCATATATAGATATTTTTCTAAACGTGAGCCGAAGTTCCACTCCGTTTCCTTAGAAATCACTTATATTCGTTCCTAAGGCTTCAACTGAAAAAATTTTCAAAAAAAATTGTATGTAGATTGAGATCTTTAAAATCATTTTGGTCGTTATAAAAAAATTTATTGGAGCCCTGTCTCCCATTCAATAAACACCACTTCCTCGCGCCAGTACAAACCAGCATGTGTACCTACACAACACAAAATTAGGACACAAGAACCATTTTAACCATAATTCAAAAATATCCCACCTCATAAAGCCACACTTAATAAAGACAGGCCTGACATCTGTGAAATAAAATCCTATCAGGTGTTTTTCTCGAATAAATTATTCAAAATTTGAATGCTATCTTGAGAGAAAATTGGGAAAAGAGGAGTGAAGTAAGGTGTGTGACAATAAAGAGCGTGGAAAGAATTGTAGGATGCTGTTCGCCATCTTTTTAAGGGCAGATTTATAGCCAATAATGTTGAAAAAATGGCCAATAAAATGTACGGCAATATAGTGCGTCGCGCCGTTTCACTAATACCAAATTTGGCTATAAATTATACCCCCACCCCCAATAGTTGTACTTGAGTAAAATGTCGTCGCATATCACCATAGCTAGTTTTCAGTGTGGTTAAAAATCGAGAAAAGTTGAAAAAAATATCAATTTGGGAACTTTAACGTATTAGAGTCGTCGCGTCGCTATTAATACATAGGTTCTTGTATAATTAAAACTTACACCCAGACTAATGGAAAATCTTCTATATAGGTATTTGTAATATCCCCTCCACCCTTGACTCGACTCTAATATCTTGCGTTGTAGTTTTCTCGAATCCATAGAAACTTTTATCAATTCCGGAATTACGTAATACTTATAGATACTACGAGTATTTCTATACTTTGCTGTGCAGTGTGCACACAGACGATTGGAAATGAGGGAAAAAATGCACCATGAGTATGAACAACACAGCTGATAAGATCCCAGCATACATGTTAACTTTTCTCGATATCATTGTTTTTTTCCATTTCCAAACTAATCTTTTGTTTAGAATTAAATCAAATGTTGCCTGATTAGAATAAGGATAGAATACATAGATAGCACGTTATCCTTTGGAGAAAATATTGCGTTGTTTTGTCGAATACGAAACTCGTGTCGATGGAGATCATCGTTTGGGCCAATAATAAAAAACTATTGTTCAGAAAAAATGATACTGATCGATGTTTAATTGTTTGACGATGCTTGTGAACTTTTACACCTACAAATTGAAAAATATTTTTTAACTTTGGAAGTTTATTTTCAAAAAAGAAATGTACAAGAATGAAGAAGAGTGTTTGGTATTTAGTGGTCGAAAGGGGATGGAAGGTATGAGAAGATTTTTCCTTTTATGTCTGAAAGTGTCTGGAGCCTTTTTTTTTTGTACAAATCCCACCATCAGAATTAATTTCAGTACTTAGTGGCATGTTTTGCCAGTTTGTAAAAATTTTCTTTTTCAAAAATATTTCTTCAAACTTTTCAATATTTTTTTCAAAACATTTCCTGCCAATTTATTTTTAATTTTCAAATTAATTTTTAAAAATACTCGTATTATGTATTTTTCTCAGCACTTTCTTCAAAATGCTATGCAATTTTTTCAAATGATTTCCAACGTTTCAAAAGTGTTCATTGAAACTTGACAATTTTTTTGGAAAAGTTTCAATTTTTTTTAATTTAGTACCATTACCATTAAAAAAAAAAAAAAAATGCAATAAATTTGGAACAGCTATTTCATTTCGTTTCAATTTTTTCCATAACATTGATTTTCATTTTGATTTTTTTTTTTAAATAGGTACTTTGAATTTTTATGCAATTTTTGATAATACATCCTATTGACAAAAAAAAAGAGAAATAATTTTCAAAGAGAATACATAAATTTTTTACGGAAACAAAATGACTGAAGGTGAACCCTGTCCTTTTCCTCCAACCACTGGTCATTTTTCTATCTTCAACGCAGCATACTAAATTTTTAATCACGTAGTTACGTAATTCAACACCGATGGACTTTTTTGACCTATAAAAATACACTCTAATGGTAGAAAAAGGTACCTGGGGGCAAATGCAACGACGTTATTATTTTAGTACATTTAAACGGATTAAAAATTAACGACTCCCACGAACTTTGAAATTTGTTTGCATGGACATGGGAATATTATGTAGTAGAGTTTTAATTAATATTCGCCCAAGTACCAATGTACGTACAATTCATGTATCATGTGGCAATATTTCAGAAAAAAACAAGCAAAAATGGTTGAGCGTCGTGTGGCGCAGTTATACCCGAGTGTGAAAAATGTCAACTTAATTAAAGCAAACGCGTATTCGAAATAGAGCAAAATTAATATTTAACGATAATATGCAAAACTCTTAACGAGTAACCGCAAAACATTAAAACAAACATATCGTGAAATAATTAAGTATACACGTGGAACTGTGACCCCCTCGGGGCGTGTTTATTCGCAAAAGGGACATTCACTTGTACGACATTTGTTCGAAAAATACCTAGTTACTTGTTAAAACTGAAACGAGTGTAAAATTGTTCATTGTGATGATATTAATTAAACGTGTGTTTGAACGCGAGTTTTCGCTAGCCCCCCTTATGGCCCTCCCACGTACTCCTAGATATAGGTCTATGTATAGGTAGGTAAAGGTACGCATACTTTAGCTATTTTGTAAAGCGACCTAAAATCAACGTCAACCTTATGTCTGAGCTGCGAGAAGGTAGTTTTACGCGAAACGAAATTTCACCCTTGCGGTAATTATTCTCGTTGAAAGAATTTAATATAGAATGAATGCCTGGTCGTTGTAATGAGTCAAAGTAAATTTATCGTGAGGTGTTTTTTCTTCCCGTACCATACGTTGCGCCAGATTGCGTTACGGTCGTTTTTGAAACTGCGAAGTGAAAAAAAAAATTGAATTATATGTATCTTAAAATGTCGTACAACGTTACAATTAAATTGCTCGCGAGACCCGGCTTGGTTTCTTGAAATGTGCTAAGTTTAATGGTTTTTCTACGGTGCATTATTTTAATTGCGATACTTATCAGGTCTGAATTGAATTTACTCGCCTTTTTCTCCTTTTATTTTTCTTTACTCGAGTATGATTCGGAAAAACGGGAAAAAATGATGAGAAACTGAACTTGTATGGTTTTACGAAATAAATTGAGCGCATTAAATTTATTGGAAGAGTTATGTACTCATAAAATTTTTTTGAAATTTTATAAATACCTAATTTTAAAAAACACATTTCTGAAACCTGGAAGAAAATTCACTGAAATTTTGTAAATTAGTAAATATCAATTGTTTGGGGTTTTGTGAAAAATTAAAATTAAAAATGAAACTTTGAGAATACTTTTCTGAAATATATTTTTTTAGATTCTCAGATAGTTTGTGGAAAATTCTTTGGAATTTTGTAAGATAATTCTATGAAATTTTGGGAATATTTTTTTGAACTTCTAAAATTATGTAGTGTTTTTCTGGAATTTTATAAATAAATGTTTTAAATGAATTTTTGTGAAGATTTTAAATTTTTTTTAGAACTTTAAAAATAGAAAATAAATAAAATATGTAATTTTTT
>FIZV01013056.1:0-12403 GCA_900050545.1 Trionymus perrisii | reverse complement strand
TGACTTTTGGTCTCCCGGATCAGCGTCGCGCGGGATTTTGGAATTACCCCCAGCGGAAAAAAAATATATTCATGTTAAAAAAAATCGACCATAATGGTTTTTATCAAGGTCCCCTCCCCAAAAAAAACTCTAAATCCAGAAAATTGAAAAAATTTAATTGATTACAAAATTGACGGTTGAAAAAAAAATCAGGTTTTATCGAGGGATTTTTCAAAAAAAAATTGAAGCATCCAGACGCCTCTACAATCAGCGAAAGGATTTTCATGTCTTTCCGCTCCACGAACTTTCTTTCCTTTTTGTGAATTTCATGTATTAAATTTTAATAAAAATTATTAAAAATTGATAAAATGTCCAAAAGGAATTCAAATTTTAAAAAATTTATAAGTTTCAGAAAGTCTGACAAAAAAATCTCTAAATTTAAAAAAAAATTCCGAATATCTGACAAAATATCTAAAAGTCAAAAATTTTAAAAACTTTATAAGTTTAAAAATGTCTGGCAAAATATCGATAAACTGTCTAAAAGTCATTCAAAAAATTTTTTAAATTTGTTTCAGAATGAATATCTTAAAAAGTCCGACAAAAAAGTCATTCAAATTTTATTAAAAATTTGTTTTAGAATGTCTGACAAAATATATAAAATTCAAAAATTTTAAAAAGTCGCACAAAAAAGTACCTAATTCAATTTTTTTTCTAATTTTTTCAGAATGTCTGAAAAAATATCTAAAAGTCCTCAATTTTGAATAAATTTTTCCAAGTTTTATAATGTCGAGCAAAATATTTGAAAATTTAATTTCTTTATGTTAAAAATAAAATGTTTCACATCCCACCCCAGGGTGAGAGAAAATCGTGAATAAGCACAGAAATTAATTTTACTACCACTTAATGACTAATGATTCTGACCAAAAATTTGAAAATCTGGGTAGGGGACCGAATCGCCACACTTATCGTGGATTCCTGCTATAGCTTTTGAGCGAAATTTAAAAAATCATTATTTTTTAAGTAATAATTCGCAATGAAATCAGGAAAAAAATGGAGACACTTTTTCCGGAAAATTGTGGTATACATAAACAATGCACTTTTTTGCAACAAAATTTAGAAAAAAAATCATTCGCAATAAATTTTTTCAAAATTTGTTTTCAAAAAAAATTTTTAATTGATTTTTTTAAATTGTTAAAGTAGTCGTGGCATTAACAACATGATTTCAACGAACGCAAATCTTGCAAGAAGCGAAGTCTAAAATTGGTAGCTAGTATATATGAAAATGAGAATCTAGAAGCTGGTACATTACCATTACAACGTTGAAAAGCGAAAGAAAAAAATCTGGATAAAACCCCTCGAAACCATCAAACCAGCAAATGTATTTCCTGGCGTGTTTATATTGTAGAAAGTAGAGATAAGCGTATTTTATAAGAGCAGATTACAAATGTTGCACTGGTGCGGCGCGACGCGACGGCTGGCGGCGGAAAAATGCAGTTTTCACAAAAATTGTGTTCATTGGCTGCATTCTTCGCCGACCGCGTCGTTCACCCCACTTGGACATTTCAGTTTTCCCGAAGGAGCAACGAAACTGTGTTAACTGGTCTAGTTTCTTCTTTCTGCTCAGTCCTTTTTTTTTTTTCCAATATAATCCACGCTTTTGCCGGCATTCCAGAATCTTGTTTCTCTGACATTTTTTCATTGCCGACGTTATGATGATTTCATTCGGGCGGTAGATATATCATTGAATGATCTATCGGACAGTAATAAATTTTTTTAGTAATCGAACTGATTTGAACTTTTAGATGAGAAATTTAATCGGCGATATGTAACATAGTATGTGTGTTTACATTTTTCTTTTCGAGAATGCAGCTGAAGAATTCCGATAAAAAAATCATAATTTTGATATGAAAGACAGATTAGGGTAAACGGACGGAAATATTACACACACGGTCGTAATCTTTTTTGAAGCTGACTCTTCGATGAGGTCAACCACTAGTCTCGAGAATGAGCTAGGTATTCGTAAAGAAAGCGATTTAATTTTACAATAATTGATGACTGATGCGTGTAAATAAAGTTTGCCTTGGTACGCAGTTTACACACTAACTCTGGCCACTCGTCATTCGTCGCCATTGCGTCTGCACTCTGCAGTGTATTGTTTACTCATTAAATACTTGTGTGGGAAAGTTATTTTATTTGTAAGCTCGCTACCTACGAATCGAGTCTCGTCATCATAAATTTTGCCTTATTAAAATTTCAACTAATCGCTGATCGAGTGATCAATTAACGTTTTCGGAACGTCACCTATGTACTTATAAATGTACCTGCGTTGATATCAAATGAGATGTGCAAAATGATAAATTTTCTAAATCGAGGCTCTACATATTTTGACTCGTATTTTGCGTAGTAAGGTGTATTTATAGCTGAAATTGGTCTGACGGATGTGACGAGGAAAATAAAACTCTGATATCAAACAAAATGAAATCACCTTATGGAGACTTTGATCGCATATTCTTCAGCACCTGCACCGAGTGTTTATATCTAATGTACCTAACCTACCTATACCTTTTCAACTACCTATAATCGTATTTTCACCTTATACCTGATATTTATTATTTATAATAACTATTGCTCTGGTCATTTGAACTGATAACCTCTGTCATGTTCGAGAGTTTTTTTTATCAGCGTCTTTTTTCAATAATTTTCTAATGATTCGCAATCCATTACGTGAAGTGTTAAATTGGCGATGCTGCCTGAAAATTTTCATTATATTCAAATGGAAATATCGTCAAGAGGGAATTCGTCGCGAAACTGAGCTGCTTATAAAGGCATTTATCAGATATTCAACCGCGTACAATGAACCTAATGGTGATACTAAAGACGTAGACGATAGTTTGATACTCACTATTGCGAAAATATGTATCTACACGGTCTGATAGACTTTATTACAACTGCCTTGGTCTGTTCTGTTTATACATGCTCGGAATGTACCTGATAGGTACCTTAATTTAGATACCTACCTATGTTATTCAATTATGAATGAGACAGAAGTTAACGATGATATCATATCATGTTCTTTCGTTAGCAGCTTGGTGGTATTGTTCAAACCAATACTTCTCAAGTAGGTAAACTTACTTACATATCTATATACCTACTTGACAGTCCATTTTGGAATACCTAAATCACGAGTGATTTTCTTACAGTTTATGAGGTATCAACATCCTTCTCAATATCGATAACATGATAAAGAGATGTTCTTTTCTCTGCATAATTTTTTTTCTTCACTCGTATGTGCATGTTTACCCATTAAATTTCGGGTCCAGATACAAAAAAAAATTAATTTCCTTTTTTTTCTTCTTTGTTTATTTATTAAAAGCCAAAATTTGCTTCATTTGTTTACAATTTTGGGCTCCAGGACAACTATCGTGCCAAAATCCGCCATTAAGTAGAGCCTGTTGAATATAATAGATGTAGGTATTATCGAAAATTGGAATTTGGAAACTAGGTAAAGGTGTACACATGTTTGAAATGGATGAATCTTAGGTACCTATTATTTCGAGTTCTATTATAAGAGCGCCGGATGAAAACACATTTGACCAATGTAAAGATGTTAATCAATTTTTCGATTCAAATACCTTCTTACCTATACAGTATATTGCAGACTAATTTAAAATCACGTATAAATTACATATAATATGTATCTATCAGTACCTAACGATAAAAGAAATATTTTTTACCGATAAGTAGATGAAGTGATTATTAGAAAATATTCTTACTCTGCAAAGGTGTGTTAGTTTTTCGATAGATACCTATTCGAACGCGATCTGTAATTTAATTACGGTACCTACATTCTTCAATTTTTATCGCTGATTAGATTACCATACCAATATTCCATAGGTAACGTATACTCGAAAATCTCGAGGTGTGTTTGTTGAAAAATAATAAGGCGACATCGGGAAGTGTAACGAGAAAAAAAACAATCACGGTTCCTCTAAAATTAAACCTGTACCTGCGAGATTATGTTTAGTCTGCGGGTACCTGCACGTGTTTGATATTGTTCTGCAGTTGAAAATAGGTGAATGGAATATGTAGGTATATTGTGTTTATGATTAGGTTTCGTGTTTCACTGGGGCTATTCGATTCGATATAGGTACTCGAAATTTGCCAAGAACGAATACCGCAAATGAGACTACATTGGTATGTGACACGACTTTTAGCTTGTGTGGTCTTCCTAGGCAGCTTTTGAAGAAAGCATTGATGTGGTGAATGGAAATGTTTTGACATTCGTATGATGGTTTCGAATTAAGGATTTATCGTTCATGTAGAATCGTTGTATTTTGGAATCGGCTATTTTGAATTTTATTTCGCCGAAATTAGGTTTCTAAATCCCCCCCTGATTATTTGTTTTTTGATTTTTGATTTTTTTTATATAAAACCCTTTTATTGTCATTTTTATTTTTTTTTGTTGCATTTTTTTTCCAAAAATCTTTCATTAACATTTTATTAGGTTTAAAAAATTTACAATTGCATAATGTCGCTATGCGCATATTTCCCTATAAATGCGTATTTATTTTGTAATTAATGCACAGAAATCAATAAAAATTGGAAATTTTTTCTCCATTTTTTTATTTCAAAAAAGTCCAGTTTTTTTTTATTCCACTCCCAAAATTTGTTTTAAATGTTTCCTCCAACAGAAATCGTTTTTTTTTCTCCAAAAAAATTTAGAAATTTTTTCATTGTAAAAAAGTTGCCAAATCTCTTTATTCGACTCTCCCATTTTTTTTTGAATTTCATCCAACGAAAAAATTTTAGTAAAAAAAATCGAGATATTTTTCGTTACAAAATTTTTTTTTTCAATTTAAATTCTCAAATACGTTGAGAAATATGTTTAAGAAAAATTTTAAAAATTTCTCTCGTTGAAATTCCCAAATTTTTGTACGCCAAAAAATTGGGACATTTTTTTCTCTAAAAAAATTGAGAACTTTTTTGTTCCAAAAATGTTGAGGTCCTGAACAGCCAAGGTTTTTGATACCCTTCTGTATTATCTCAAATAAGGAAAATTTTGAGCAATCACGGATAAAAAAACGATGTAACATCACTTTTGATAGGATTTTTATTATTTATTTCAAAAAAATTTTGTTGAATGCATACTACAATAGACGAACGGTCTTTTTCAAGACCTTTTCATGTTACGCAATTTTCGTTTTTGTGCTTACTTGTATAAAATCCAAAAAAATCCGATTCGATATGCCCCCTCCCCCTCACCTTTTTAGAATTTTTTGTTGAATTGAAAAAAAAATTGTTAGGATTTTTGAATATTATTCAATAGTTTGTTTCTGCAATTTTTTTGAAATTTTTTTGAAATTTTTTAGGGTATTTTTTGAATTACCCAATAAGAAATTTTCGCCATTGACATTTTTAAAAAAATTTCCACAAAATTTCTAGAATATTTTTTCTATGTAAATTTTTTTTCGAGACAATGTTTTGAAAGATGTTCCTAAATTTTTTGATGTTCCTAATAAATTTTAATAAAATAATTTTGGATGATTTTTTTTTTTTTTTTTAAATTATGTAAAGAATAATCGAGCAAATGAAAAACAAGGATATCTATTTAAATATGCTATACATTTCTTCATCTTTTAACTATTTAAATTCATTTCAAAATGCTTGAAATTTTTTTGTATTTTTTTTTATTTTTCAAAATAATTTTTTGAAAAAATTTATTACTCTCCAATCTTAACTTCTTCCTTCTTTATTTTTCGTAAAATTAAAAAAAATCGATTTTTCAGTTTTTAAACTCATTGAATTTTTTAATAATCATTTTTCAAATTTGAACTCACCGAATTTTTTCATTCGTTTCATTTAGTTTTAAGGTATTTTCAAACTTGTGTGTAAATTTTATTTTCAAACTTTTCTTGTACAAATTTCAATTTAGTAAATTTTGAAAAAATTTTCATTTTATTTACTCAGGTTTTGTGATTTTTTTTTATTAATTTCCAAAATTTATTATGATATGATACGACTTGAGATTTTTTCCAATTTTAACTTACTTATTCAATTTTTTGCAAATTTCGAGTTTAAGTATACCTAGATAATGAATTTTAATGGATATTTCAATTTATTAAATAGTGTTTTTGTTTTTAATACAGTTTATCAAATTGTTAATTATTTTCATTGAATATAAATATACGAACAATTTTTTTTTTGGGGGGGGGGGGGGGGTGATTTAGTCTAGAATCCAAGAGGCAAAAAATGCTCTAGAAATCGATTTTACCGGGATTTTTTCGGGGACAAAAAGTTTAATTGGCATACCTTATACCAAAAAAAATTACCACAATTGAATTTAGAGTTTAATCGAACCTAAATTTCAACAAACACGGCTATTTTTAATCCTACTGTTACTTTTTCCCCACAATGGCTCACCCCCTCGACTTTTATTAAGAAATTCATGACAATATTGATTTCAGTGACATCGTAAAAAGGTACAAAGTGCATGCAATGCGATTTTGGATATGTATCGAAACGGTGTAACGGGATATGAAAGAAGAAATTTTCCCCTTCACATTTATGAGGGACTAGGGCGGAAAGAGTTCAAAAAATGACTGCAAATGCAAAAAAATTGTATTCAGGGTTGCATAACTTGCGATTGTGCAGGAGGCTGGTAGAAAATTTTGCATTCTCAGCATCCCAAGACACTTGGCTATCTACCTCGGTCGAATTTTTTGTCCACCTTCTAGGTCAAAATACACCTCTTTTTGACCTCCCCCACCCTATGTGCAAGTGAAAAAAAATTGTTGTGTCATTTTCGTGGATCCTGAAGTAGAACTGACGTTATGCCAAGTAAACTTTTTGTCCCCAAAAAAATCCCAGTGGGTGAACACTTTTTGCCTCGTGGATTCTAGACTAATTGTGCAATGGGCATCTAATAATTTGAAAAAATAATCGAATACATTTTTGGAGATCTATTTCAAAAAAGGTGGTCTATTAAATTAGGTTTTTAGGCACCTGTTTTTGATTACAATTCAGATTTAAATTGGCCGAGGTATCTATTCCGTGACCTGAAGTATTTTCATCTGTTTTTTCCCCCTTTTTTTTGAGTTTCTGACTAGGGTTTCGTGATTTATTAAAAATTTAATATCTATCATGTACAATTTCAGGTTGAATTTTTTCTATTAATTCTCGCTACCTACGTTTTAAGCAGGTAGCGCCAGTATTTTATGATAGGTACGTTGAAAACGTAATAAAATTCCAAAAATCACAAATTTTACATTTCACATATGCACGATAGTAACGTATGACATAATTAACCCATTACAATCAGTTCATAAACGACTCATCGTCCGCATCGAATGAAATACGAGTAACTTTCATATCAACATAAATTTATGAACTGGCGAATTTTTTACGAATTGAAATCTATTTTTGGGGAAATGCATCGCTCGTATGCATCGGCATCGCTAACATTAGATTTTTAAACAGTTAATTGGCAGCTGATCCGAAATCGAACTACCTAGTGCAATTTTTCTTTCAAATTTTTAAATGTGATGATACCTCTATAATCTACCTGAACATTCGGGAAACAAATTACGATTATGAAATTGTTGTTTTATGGGTGGCATTTGTACAACAATATGGAAATATTACGAGAAGGTGTTCGAAGTGAAAACTTGACGCCGGCTAGAAGCAATATTTCTTATAAAATGTTTTCGTGTAGAAGGGTACACCTTTACGAGAAGATTTCGTCTCGACGAAATATTGTCGCAATCTCGACTATAAAGTTTCGTTTCGTCTTGTAATATATGTGCCTAGCTTGAAATTGATAAAACAAAAATAAGGAGAAAAAAATTTGTGAAAATGTACGCGACAAGAGTTTTTACCCGAGATAAAAGAATTTTCGTGGGAGTTTGAAGAAAGGAAGAAAAAAATCAACGAACAAAAGAGAAAAGGAATAGGTAACATTTTCGTTTAATCGCCACTTTTACACTCGGCCATCAGGTTACAAACGTGGTGACTTTAAAAGCTTCGAAGCGTCGCCGTCGTCGTCGTCTAAAATAAACAATAATCCGATATTAAATATTATCGTACGTGAACAAAAAAAACGTAATCACCGGTCTCGACGGGAGCCAAGTGCTAAATTCGCTTAACTGCGTAAGGGGTTAATTTCTTTACAGGGACGACATTAAGGGTATTCGTAAGGAAAACGTAGGTGCGGGCAGGGTATTGGGGATAAGGGTTAGTAGAGCATTATCGAAAAAAGGTCCAGTAATAAAGCTTCCGCCTTCTATAAAAAGAAGATTTACTCGCAATTTAAAAGGGATGACGTACCCCCTTCTAGTATTTCAGCCTTACCGGCGCGCCACTCATCCGTCCGTTCGGTAAACTATCTAGAAAACTATAGGGTTAGAAAAAAAAAAGAAAAAGTAGATGATGTCATAAAGCCTGCACTTGTGTGCGAGCTGATCGACTACCATGTATCCGAGTTTCTGCACTAGGTTTTTCTCGTCTTCGTTACTCTGCCCTTTCTACCCCAACACCGCACCGATAATTGTCGGATTTATTTTACAAAATCGCAAGCTTTAGTATCGACTCAGCTCAAACGTATAGGTATACCTTTGGATGTCTTTTCTCCTACCATACCTTCTCGGCTTTCCTTCTCTCTTGCGTCACCTCACTAACAGCAATGGTGACTGCGTCGTCCATTTCCATGGGTAATTGAAAACATTCACCGTCACCGGTCTGGACTCCTTTACGATTAAAACGGGGATACTCGATTAATTTAAATAACTTATCATCCCTTGGGCAGAGTAAAAGAGGGTATTTTAAGGGTAGCTACGTTATACGTATTTTAATCATACACCAATTCTAAGTTAAAAAAGAACAAAGAATTTGTTCGAGTGACCGTAGGGAGTACGCCATTTTCAAGGTTTCTTCATAAATCCTAGGTAGGTATCTACCTACATTTTTCATCTAACCTTTTAATGCTGCCTCCTACGTATACATACTTATTTAATTAATTTGTATCGATCGGATTTTTTCTCACTGCAAAGTTACAGATAAACTGAACTATGTGTAAAGAAAGCAGCAGGAATTTAGCTCAGACTTTTATGCGATGATCAAGATCAACATTCATTTTCTCCTCTTTCGTCAACTGTTAAAAATAAAAAAATCGTTACCGATTAATTGACAATATTTTTACCTTAACATCGCATTCGCTTAACCATTCCACTTTTCTACTTTGAATTCCTAACACCTACATTAGCATATTATTGGAACAAGCAGGGGGTGGGAAAAAATCACCAGTTTTTCGCCTAGGTAAACATATCGACGGTAAATTTAATTTCTAAGGAGGTAACACCGAATCAAGCGTAAAAAAAGCTGAACACTTGGATGAAGTAATCACATGAGATCATCGACGGCAATAAATTTCACACTCAGCTAAATCCATTAGGTCACCTGTTTTCCACGTATTAAAAAAACCGTTGACCTTTTTCGTTAATGTGTAACATGTATTGTATAGGTATGTGTTAGGTACAAAAAAAAACAACGTAGCAAATTAAACTAAAATAGGGAAGGGAAAATTGTAAAAAGCTGAAGGCCTTTTATTCATTCCTTTAGATAATCGATAAAATTTCAATTATTTTAGAATCCGCAGTAACTTCTACAAAAGTTGGATTGTGTGTGGTAAAGGTACATGCTACGTTTTTTTAAATTTTTTTATCATGAATACGTAGATGCTTCGCCTCGTGTATAAATACGGTGGAAAAGTTGGCAAAAGTGATGAATGTTGTTATTTTTTACCTTCTTAAACGTAATTTAGCACCTAGGAGGTACAACGTTGAAATTATTTTATCAATTAATTTTTCACTCATAATTTCACGAATTATGTGATATATGAGCTGATTGGAAATTTTTTCTAGGTATTAATTTGCTAGTCTGTAAATAATTGATACATGGAAGATGCTCTTTCGTGATATTATTCACGTTGATTTAATGTTTATTTAGGCTCGTTAGATGAATAAAGTGTATAACCACAGTGCCGAATTAATATATTTATGCCAAAAAATATGCGATTCTCCAATTTTATTCCAGACAAGAAAAATTGTTCATTTGTGGTTTAAATAAGATTGGGTTTTCTAACAAAATTTTTAAGAAATGCAAGCTTGAACAAATTTTTAAAAAAAATTTCAATCTTCTTTAAATTTAGATATATTTTACCTAATTACAAATTTTCAAAATTGTTCTCTAATTTTTTTTTTCAATTTTTAAAACCTTTTTGAAAAATATTAAAAAATTGTTTGAATAGAAACTCACAAATAAGTACCTAATGTTTTTAAAATGAAGTTTGTTAACATTCCAACACTTTTTCTGGAATTAAACGTAATTTTTTCGTAAGTTCTTTTAGAATTAAATTACAAAATGTTTTTTTTAATAAAATCATGAAAAACATTTCCAAAACCCATGTTAAAAAAAACAACAACAACAACTTTATCTTAATTTTTTTTATCAGATTTTAAATTACTTAGGTACCTAACCTATAATTTTTTTAATGAAAATGTTTTACTGTTTTCTCAATAATTTCAGCGATTTTTTAAAGGAGTTTTCCAATAAAATCATGAAAAAGTTTTTTTTCTGGAAAATAATGGCTAAAACAAGATTCTTTAAAAATGCGGATGTTTCGTAAAATTTTCAAAAATCTCGGATTGAGCAATTTTTTTAATTCTTTTACAATAATTTTTTAATTTTTTATGTTTTTTCAAAAAATTCTGGATTTTTTTTTCAGTTTTTCAACTTTTCACCTTTTTTTTAAATGAAATTATTGCTTGAACAAGAAATTTTCAGAAATAGTTACAAACTTGCAATAATTTTGAGATTTTCAACAATTTTTTTAGAAGTGTTATTCATTATATCTAATTTTTTTTCTAGAAAATAAATTTTGATTAAAAAATTTTAAAAGTTCGGGTTTGAACAAAGTTTTTAAATTTTTCCACAGTAAATTTAAAAACAAAATTTTGTTTTCAAATAAAAGTATTCCTTGAAAGATTTTATTTTTATTTTTTTTTAAATATACCAACCTACCCGCCTATCTGTATATTTTAAAAATCAAAACTTGTTTGAACAGAACTTTTGAAAATTTCCTGTCTTAACATAAGGTCTTTTCAACATTGAAACGATTTTTTTGATAGTTTAAGTGTGGGCTTAGGTACCTTAAATCTTGAATTCAGCTACCTGTAATAATTTTATTTTGGGCAGTTCGAAAAAATTCTCAGAATAACCTATGAACATGGCTCGTATTTGGTTGTGATAAAAATTCCCGGAAACGTGTTTTCAGTGGGTTAAAAAATACAATTAAGTGAAAGAAATTAATATCTATTGGACGGTTCTTTATACTTATTTGGTGAGTTCATCACAGGCGTTGCATATTGTAGATAGATTGTGTCAAATGATAGATAACTCTTTCCGTTATAGATTAGGTATTTTCTTCTCACATGGAAGTGGTTTGTGGTGTAGGTATCGATAATATTTTTCTTTGAATTCGGTAAAAGTGGTGGTCTAATTGTCCATTTTTTTTCCAATTTTCAATAATGTCTAAATCGCAAAATTTTCAAAAATAACTAATTATTTTGTGTGAATTTCACACAAATTAGTCATTTTTGAAAAATTGCTTGATTTTGAAAAATCATCACCTTTCAAAAATCGTTAATTTTTATTGATCCAATAATTTTCCGAAATGATAAATTTTCAGAATTTTCAAATTTTCAGATATGTATAAACGGTAGTTTTTTTTTTGGTAATATTTAAAAAAATCATAAATATTTATTTTGTGGAATTTATAAAAATCATCACCTTTTCAAAAATTGTAAAATTTATAAAAATTGTCAGTTTCTCCAAAACGTCGATTTTCAAAAATTAGAGAATTTTTAAAAATTTAAAAATTTTCCAAAATTACTGAATTTTTAAAAATTATTAAATTTTATTGATCAAATAAATTTTTGGAAATGTAAATTTTTAGTAATGCATAAAAAACTGTAATTTTTTTTAGAAATATTGAAAAATCACACCTCCCTCCCATACGAGGAAACATAAAACTAGAGCTCTAATAAAACCACCTGGAAAAAAGTACTAGTTGAAAAGCAGAAACGTTTTTCACTTTAATTTCATTTTTTTTTAAATTTTAATTAAGTAAATTTTTTTTTCTCAGCTTCTAAATTTTAAATTTTAAATTTTTCCATTTTTTCTGGAAATTTCTGTTCATAAATTATAATAAAATTCAACCCATGGAACTTGAAACTCTTAATCGACGCGGAAATTTTAACATGAATATGTTTTTTAGGGTTCTGCGAATATCCGCTTATTCGAATAAACGAATACTATTCGAGATGTATCCGAATATTCGAATACATTCGGATTGAAAATTTTGATGAAATTC
>FIZV01013031.1:0-12227 GCA_900050545.1 Trionymus perrisii | reverse complement strand
TAAACGCGTTTTTCTCAAAACTATGTTTTTGGCGAGAGGCCCTTCTTCTAGGGACTCTTTCAATTATCGTCATCAAAATCATTCTGAGGTAACGGCTCTAAAATCATTGTTTCTTTCATAGGGAACCATGGAATATGAAATCTACAAATAGTACCTTTTGTAGTCTTTCGTTTACAACTTTTTGAATGTTTATGAACTTGATATTGAACAGCGGGGAATTCTACTTCAGATTTATTTTCACAAGTGATTAATTCGTCAATAAATTTAATACATTGCTGTTTAGATCTTTCATCATTCTGATTATAAATCGGAGAATCATTTAACCATAAAACAATGTGTGCGTGAGGTGAACCTCTAAATTGAAATTCAATTCTAATAAAGTAATCAACAACATAATGATTTCCAAGAATACATTCTTTTGTTTGTTTTAATAACTTTAACATACATCTTAATTTATGATCAAAATATCTGGCTACAGTGACTGGATCAGAACTTAATAGTCTTGTACGTTCAGGGTAAGGTAAATCTTTAACATCTTCAACACTAACAACTTCATTATCAACAGTAAATTTCAATATTACAATCAATTCAAGCCATCGAGTTTCCGCACTAGATAAAGTCAAAAATACATTTGGAGGTCCTAATTGTCTAATCATTGCAAAAATTTCTTTTTTTTTTTTTTCAAAAAATGCAGGAGAACCTCTATCATGTTGAAAAACTTTATAAGCGTAATCCTTTAACATTAAATTATTCACAAATCCATCATTCAATAATTCAGCAGCTGTAAGTTTAATTCCGGTAATGTCACGAGTTTGACGCAGACATAATTGTACCTGACTCAACATTTTTAGAATGCGTAATTTTGAAGCTACATAAAACAATCTATATGGTTCACAGCATCTGCGATCAAACCTTAATATTTCACTTTGTGCAAATTTTTGATATGTTAGATGTTCAGGAATTCTTCTTATAGTACCAGCATATATTTTAATAAAAGTTAAAGAATCAGAATAGGTATCAGATAAAATAGATAATGGGGTATTATTTTCTCCAGGTGCGAAGACAATTCCTTCATTAGCAAATAAACATGTTTCATCATCAGCAACTTGTACTGGATCTATATGTTTCTCAATTAAATTATCATCATCATCAGAATCAGAATCACTAGAATTTTCAACATTTTCATTACCATCTGATATATCGGATAACACAATGCTATACACAGAATCACAATCAGAGTCAAAGTCACAGTCTTCAAGAATTGCATCTCTAGTATTATTAATGCTATTATGATGTTAAAGATGCGCCTGTTCTTAGGAGATGATCTCCTTTCACCACGCTGAGCTACGCGGTGGAGGCGGGCTTTAACATACTATTGTTTAATTGACCACGATTAACTTACACTGAAATAACTCACATTCTAAAGGAACTGAACTTTATTAACACACAGCACATGTAACACATTTTATGAATACGTACTTAACTCCAGGACATCAAGATACATAATAAATGGGCCTTGCAAAATTCGCCAGCTCGAAGCTAATCTTCGGGCTTGGCGTTACCATCCCTACCTCCTTCAGTACTGCCATAGTGTAATACGTGAAGTACCCACCAGTGTTGCCACCGGTAAGAGAGGGCCAATCGTACTCCTTACATAATGCCCCCGAGCGATTACAGAGAGTGACCTCCCATCGTCGCTCAAGGGAATCACGAGCCGTTAGAGAGTACTCTAAGTCAAGGAGAGGCCCGTCGCTCTCTTACCCTGCCCCCGAGTGATTACTCTGAGCGATGGTGGCAACGGAGAAACTACATTTTTTATCATTGAAGTTAAATCTTCGATGATTTCCTTTATTATTGAAGCTAATTTTTCAATGTGTAGCTTACATTTACTTATCGAAGCTGAGTCTTCGATATGGTTATTTTTGCGAGATATCTCGCTGATATTTGGGCAGACTTGCTACGAGCGATCTCGAATTTGTGAGGTAGGTCGTTACAAGTTTTCGTTATATTGCAATACTATTCTATGCAAGTTTCCGTTGTTATATATCGTAACACTATTTTATCCATGTCGAATTTTTATTCTGTCGTAGGTATCATGTTAGGATCGCTGGAACTGGCAATAACCAAATATAGAGCGAAATATCGATATCAAGTGTATTTTTCTATAGTGCGAGCACCAACAAAAACAACCTCTATACGAATGTCCCATAACTTGTGTAAAGCGAAATCCTTGCAACACGACATCTCCGACGTAAAACAACATAAACGAATAATAAAAAACAATATCAGTGATGCATACAACTACACTCGACGCACACAAAAAAATATGTACAATTGAACATAAAAAAAAAGGTAATTACTTCGTTAAAAAAACATAAAAAAAATACATACAATCGATCATACAGAAAAAGGTAATTACTTCATTAAAAAAAAAACATAAAAAAAATATAAACACAAAAAAAAAGCTAGAAGTCTGCAGAGGTGATCTCCACTTTATCAAAATATTTATTTACGAAGATGGTCTTCATTTTAGTCGAAAAATATATGGAGCTGGTCTCCATTTTAGTCCTCCTGCAGAGGTAGATCTCCGTTTGCGAGATGATATAGGACAAATCCCGCCACGAATCTACCTTCGGGCGCTGTATGCGTTGTGAATTGTCCGGAAGCCTCCGGTATTCGCTGTATCGGAGCTATCATTTCCAAGGCGTACTCCAATTGTCTCAATACATAAATTAACATTCCCTGCGGCGCCTGAAACCGCTCCACGTACATCTCCCAGTCGGCCCTTCTATGGTGTCCCACTGGGGACCTGGCCGATGGGAGGTAGATGATGTAGCGAACTCCTTTCGCAGCCAGCTCGGCGACTAGCTGGGCTCAGCTTCGTTTCATGTCAGGGTTTGCTATCCCCAATAGCTGGTCGGTCAGGCCTATCGATATGATGACAGCTTCCGGTAAGGGTACGTCACTTAGCGGTTCTTAACTCATCGATAGTCATTCTGGTCTTGCAATGCGCTACTCGGCTGTAGTGCACTGTATACTCATTCGCAGGGATCCCCACTTGAGTGGCAGTAGATAGGGGGCCTTCCCCGAGAATGAAAAATACTTTGAGTTTTTGTTCTTTTGAGAAGAGTAACTCGCATTTATTTTTATTTTGAGAGAATCGTGAATTTATCTCGAATAATTTTCTATGGATGTTTCATCATCCATTTAATCGCAAGCACAAAACATTACGATGTCGGCCACTTCTATTTACGCGATTCGATGTTTTTTATAAAGCAATAAAGCAGAAAGCATTGATAATTAATTAAACAGGTACTTACTAGATGTGTCGTCATCCATGGTACTTAATTTTTAGGTAATAGATACGGTACTAATATGCGAATAACGTATGAATTTATTATCACAACAAACAAAAAAAACGCAAGGACCGAGAAACACAATTTGTTCATCCGCTTCAACTTACAATCAGGTAGTGAGAATGAGCTCGCTGTGTATTTGCTACGCAGTTTCCCCACCTGCCCCACCTTACCTACGGATGATCGGCTCGTTCGCAAGTTTGAACTCCTGCGACACAAGTTCGTTATCTGGTTGTCGCCAGGGTGGCGTCACCCTTCCCTACCCTTTACCCATCGTCGTCGTGTTCGAGCTAGAGTTTTTGCTCAAGTCTCGACGTTTTTGATGAAACTTGTTCAGTTTTCTTATCTTTGGTTTTCCTAAGTTGGGTAGGGTAGTAAGGAGTAACGTTGTGCGAGTCAAATCCCTCATGTTGCGGCGTTGCCTGATTTCAGATTTTACTACAAAGCGACAAGCGTGTGCGCTTGTGTTGGTAAAATTTTCGAATGTTGAGCATTCCTTTTTTCGTAGGTAGAATTTTTCGTTCGAGGTGGATGCTGCGGGGTAGTTTATTCAATAGAGATCTATCGTGTTTGTAGTATTATCTACGGGGAATATTAAATACAATATTTTTTACATAGACGATTAGGATTAGGGCAAAAATAAATTGTCGAATGATTATACATCCGTTTTATTTTTTGTACGGCTACGTGTATTATATTTATGATTCGACACTAGCGTGAGAGAACAGTCTCTCAATGGGAGCTGAACTTGGTATGGGTGCGTTATACTTTTTAAAAATTTCTCTAATTCTAAGGAAATCTCTTAAAGAATCAATACCTTCCCGCTTATCCTTGAAGTACGCAATAATTTCTAGTTTGAAGGTATCTGACTTACTTTCCTGATCATCTGTTTCATTCTCACGATCAAAATCAAAAAACGACTCAGACTCTGCCGATAATTTTTATTTCACTTTGGAATTTTCGGGAATAGGCGTATGAATTTTCATCTCGTTTTCAATGGCACCCTTTACTACGCTTCTAAAAGTCGCCTTTTCATCTTTATTGAGATCCTTTCTCATCCATCGAAATTTAAATAATGGATGAACTACAGCCGCTAAAATTCCATTTCTTGTTTGAATGCTGTTCATGTTCAGATCCAACTCATCCTTGTATCTTCTTAGAACATGACTTCGCAATTCACTGGCAACAAATTTCGTAAGTTTGGAAAATGTAGATTCATCATTGGAATCCATCATGAGTGTGGTAAATTTATTATAAACCGAGTGAATAGTTGGGATAAGACAACCGTAATACATATCTTTTTCACTTTGCAATACGATGAACGTTGACATAAAATTCCAAGTACATGATTTCACTTCTTGAAAATCTTTCCGATTTGCCCAAGTTCTTAAATAACGAGTTTAGATCAAGCTCCTTGGCTGCCTCACAATCGCTGAATTTTAGAAGTTTGGAAATGGAGTCGTAGAAACTATTCCAGCGCACCTTTGTTGGTACTGTCAAAGCAGCTCCCAATGTATTTTGAATAATCTCGGCGGATTTTGGAAGGTGGCTTAAATGCCATAAAATGTTGCATTTTGCAATCACGCTTTCATGCATATTGTTAAAAGAAGGATTTTTCTTTAATAGGTTGCTGAAATCAGTAGTAGAAATTAGCGCTAAAGTATGACTAGCACATCGAATGTGCAGCGGTAAATCATACTTCAAATTACATTCATCGAAGGCAGGATCTGCAGAGAGCGTGATGAAATTGATTTCCTCTTCGATCATGAACTTATCTTCTTCGATTACATCAATATTCATGACGTATTGAGGCTCATTTATTCCGAATTCTTTAAAACTTTTCACGAAATTTGAACCATTATCTGTGACGCAAGCTACCAATTTATCCGAAATTTTAAACTCTGCGAAAATATCCGCTAACATAGCAGCAATTCTGTCGATATGTATGGCTTCCCGAAAATCGTTCACACGTTAACACTAAATTATGACGAATAAGATCCTGGTCGAGGAAATGAGCTGTAACTCCCATGAAAGACCGTTTGGAAGTGCTCCAAATATCTGCCGCTATGCAAATATGGTTGATATTTTTCAATTTATTCACTATATCGCTTTTTAATTTGTTTTTTCTCAATAATTTTACGAACTAGAGTTCTTTGAGACATAACTGTGTTACCAGGAAATAAATTTCGGAATGAAGGATGCTCGACTAATCTGAACGGAGCTAACGTATCAATAAAAAACGTAACCAACATCTGATCAAACTCAGCTGGGCTGTAACATGTTTTGCCATCTGGTTTCATGTATGCTTTCATTGGGTGTATTTGTGTTTCATGTGGAATCTCATCGTTCTTAACTCGTTTCAAATTTTTGTATTTTTCATATTGATGTAAGGATCCAATATGACGTTTCTACAATCAACAAAAAAACAAGCTTATATTTAAAAAAATACTTTCAATTAGTTTTGCTTCACTTCTATCACAGAACACAGAATGAATGCTCAAAATCAAGAATGATAATTATTATTAATTAGTTAGGAGTTTGTTATGTATCATATTACTCACTTGCAAATGATGAGTAAAATTTGAGCTGAAATTCAGATAGCCTTTTACTTCCTCCTTACAAGAGGGGCATTTTGCAGTTACTTTTGTATTACCACTACGATTACGTTTGTTTTCAGTAGAAATCACTTCAAAAAACTTTCCATCTAAAATTGTTAATCCTGCTTCTTGTTCTGTAACAAAACAATTTGTTCATGGTTTACAGAACATGTGACATGAATAGTTAACTAAATAGGGAACACTATGTTGTAATTTATATTGAAAAAATCAAAAGATCGGTATTATTAAATAATAAATTTAAAATGTTCGTATCTGCATACCAGCTTTGTCTTTTTCATCTCTAGCTTGATTTTTTTTGCGAATTCGAGGTAGATTTTTCTTTAGGTTCACCCAGTTCAGGATCAATTAGGTTCACCCAGTTCAGGATCAATATCTTTTTCTTTAGCGTTAGGTATAGTCGATTTCGAATTCGATTTAGTTGAGCTGGGTGTTGGTGTTGTGGATGTAGACGCCGACGTCGACATACCCGGAGCTGGAGATGATTTTCCAACAGAAATTTGATCTCGAGGACCTCGACCAGCGCATTGACGAAACAGATTTAAAGTAGACTGTTTTATGCGCTTAACATTACGACTAATGTTACTGTCATTGGAACTGGCAGTTTTAAGCGTAGATGTAGATGTTGAATTAGATTTAGATTTACTGATTTCTTCTACATCAACCTGGTTCACTTGGACTTGGATAGATGGTGATGAGGCTAACGGCGAAGGTTCGAGGTTACGAATTTCATCCTCTTCACTTAAAAGATCGTAATAGATGTCCGACATAGTTAAGTAGTTAAGGGTTAACACAAAATGTCTAAAAATTAATTTATATTTCACTATTCAGTTTCATTCAGTATTCACTTATTCACTTCACTTCCCATTTTGGCTCCATTTTAAACAGTTCCCAACATATGAAGTATGAGCAACCCGACATTTCAAATTCAAAATTCAAATCAATCGTTGACTTGAAAAAATTGAAAATTGAAATCAAATCAAATATAAATTTTATTTTTGATTTTTGGCTTTCAAAATCAAATTCACTTACAACTCCACGACAAGCTGACAAACTGAGAACAAAACAAAACAAAACGAGCAGAAAAAAAAAGTTGTTAAAAAAAACTTGATTCGTTTCGAATCAACGAATCAGCTAATTTTGATTCGAATAAATTTCAGAAATAATGGATTCGAATCACAAATTCGAATCAAATGAAGCCAAAAGTCTTCCAGATCTGATTCGAATAAATTTTTCAATCACAAAATCTTGATTCGAATCATGCCCAACCCTGCTTTAAATGTAATAAATACAACGAAAATGGTTAATTTGGCTTTATTTTGAAGTATAAAATATGACTAAAAAAAATTTTGAACCGCGTTCTCAATTACAGTGTAGTTTTTTTTATTAATGGGCGTAATTGGCAACATGCCATTTTCCAATAAAATTAAGCGTTCTACCAAATAATTGCATTTACCTATGACCAAAGTTGTGTAGAGCATAAAATTTCTCAACTCCTTAATGCGGTTAATTTTTCTCTAGGAGGCGTTGATTCAGAAATATTTGAGAAAAATGTTGCGAATTTTGGGTTTTTGAAATACAGCTTTGAGATGTTAAGACCTTCACAGGTGCTTTGGACCATTTTTTATTATAATTTGGATTATAAGTATTTACGATTAATAGATTTACGAGCTGATTTTTGATAACTGTTTTGGAAGTGTTCCCAAATATGTAACAAATTAACAATTCATCCATAGTTGAGAACACGTCACATTTTTCTCATTTTCGAATACAGAATTTTGAAAATTATTAATTAAGGACTAGAAACTTATTAAATTCGTTTGAGCTATAGCAACCTTTCTACTTTCAACTTTCAAGTACCTACTTTTTCAACAACTACTACGCTTTGAATTTCATGATTGTTGAAAAACTGTCGTCAAGTGTTCTCAATTATGCTCATTGACCTTACTCACCTTCTTAATCTTACCTCAATAAATAAAGACTTTTTCATTTTAAAAAAATATTTAGAAAACTGATTTTTTCTTCTAAATTGAAAAAAAAATTGTTTCTTCTAAAAAATTAAGAAATGTTATGCACAAAAAATTGAGATCTTAATAATAATAATTAAATAAAATGAAAATGAATCTTCCTCAGTTTAATTTAATTACCTTCGTTTTTTCACTGGTTATTACGAATAATTCGAATTTTCGCCATTGGCGTGCGCCAAATTTTCATCGGCGACGCCGTAAGATTTTAGTGGCGGCGGCGTCCCTCTAGTTACGAGTACATATCGTAATAATGCTTAGTTAAATGTATTTAGTTGTAGAATACTTGATACCCATAAGCAGATGCAAAAAGTAAGCAGATAGAGGTTTCTTTAAAAATTTATTTATTTAAACGGTTATCAGTTTCAGTTTCTTTTTTCAACAAAATTTTAGTCCGAAGCAACTCTTGTAATAAACTTCTTATCATCAATAATTTCGTAAATTAAATTCCTATAATTCAGGATATCACTTTGGGCCTTTTGCAAGGCACTAAAACAAATGTCGAATACGACCGGTTTGACTGGAGGTACTTTTCCAAATTCTGCTAACGAAGCGCAATAACCCACAGCATGCTGATCTAACATGTGATATCCTTCTTCATTTCCCGTTATTTTTCGTCGTTCGATGATGTCTTGCTCAAGTTCCGCATACATTTCAGCTTTACTTGGTAATGTAGCTTTCTTCTCAAGAATATTCAAGAAAACGGAAACCTAAAAAATTTATTCTATTAGGAGAAGTGATGTAACCTACCTACGTTGAAAGATGAAATCTTTGATAGGTACTTGTAAGTCGAAAATTTCAAGGCCAGGACAGTTTCTAGGAATTCCAATGATACACATTGTAGGATACTCAATATTGATTAAATGCTTGTAAAGCGGTTTCACTACCATATTTTCTACCTTAATTTTACATTCGGAATCGAGGAAAGGATATTTAAAGGTGTATCCTAGAACAGTCAAAGTTGTAGGTCATTTGTCGTAGATACGGTTATGTCTAATTCTAAATTTACCCACATAACCCACCATTCGAAAGAATCCGGAAGAAAATTCTAAACTTACCTAATATTAAAACTTTTTAGAAATTTATTTTAGGTACCTACTACCTACTTACCTGTGCAATACAAAATTACGTCAGCGAATACTTCGGATCCATCAGTAAAAACGACATTTCCGTTTTGAATTTCTCGGACGTCTGGTTTTTGCTCCAAATTACTCGGAAATGGGATATTACGAGCTTTCTCGTTATGATGACTCATATATACCTACACATCACATAAGGTAGAGGCAAGGAATACAAAAGTACATAGGTATCACTTTTCAGCTAGGTAGGTAATTTTACCTTTTTAGCAGTAGTACATATTTGAAACGAAATGTCTATGGCCGAAGCTCTTCCGCCAATAGTGACGACTATTTCATTTTTGAATATAGACGGTTCCCTGTAGTCGTGGCTGTGCATTTGAAGTCCTGAAAAACATTCGATGTTGGGAATATTTGGCAATACTGGATTGCTGAATTTTCTAAAATAATTGGAATAAAATATTTAATTGCGTGTAAGGAAAATAAAATACCTAATTGAGATATTAGTGATCATGCGTACCCTACGCATATCATGACTACGTCAAAATAGTAAATATTTCTTCTCTGGGTTTCCAAATCAATAACTTCAATTTTCCATTTTCCTTCAGTAGTAGGTACGACATTTTTCACATGATGACGAAGCTATCAATAAGTCGCATTAGTATCGAAATGGAAGCGATTGCATATTGTAAAGAGTACTTCGATAAATAAATGTGAGTTATGCATCTACTTAACTATTAAAATAATTACTTTGATATATTTTCGTAAATCGAAATGATCCGCGTAATCTTCAAAATACTGCAAGACTTCTTCTCGTTTTAGGTAGGATCTATTTTTTATTCTCTCGTACCCAAGGCCTGGCAAACGCATAATTTCTTTTGGAAAATTTGTCCTCAAATTTTTATACATGCTCGAATGAATTGGAATTCCATATTCATCTTTGCCCGTTTGATCAGAGTATACCCAAATCCCGCCGACATTTTCGGTTTGCTCGAAAGTGCAGCACGCGAAATTATGGCAAGCTTCAGTAACACGTTTAGTGGCTACGAGACCGGCTGGTCCAGCACCGATGATGGCTACTTTTGTGACCTTTTCTGTAAAATGCAAAATTTGAAAAATTAGCAAAAAGCAATAGGTATTCAATTTAAAAAGTTACTTACGTTTATCCATGGGTAAGAAATCACTATACACGCAGACATGCAGGTTTTAAAAGAAATGAAACGATATTCTGATAAAGAATGAAATTTAAAAGAACAATAATTTATACGAACCGAACGACGATTATTTTGTTATCTGTAATATCGTAAATATTCATACTTCACGAAAAAAATTGCCTACCAAATGACAGTTCTAAGATAAATATAATTTTTTTAAAAAAACCTCAAATACATTGTGTATTTTTTATATTGAGTAAGAGTTTTAACATCAATAAAATAAATCAAATCAATTGTATTTTTAATTGTCTAAAAACAGATAGATTTGGAAGTACCTACACGTGTTTTTATTAAATGACTGATTTACGATCTTTAACGAAAAATATGACACTTGTATGGTTTAGTGCGTACCTATATAGTATATACCTATTACCTACCTACTACCTAGTACCTACATAACGAGCAATTCGGCAACAATCAACTAGCAACCATCGACTTTATAGTATGAGCACTTTTTGATTTTGAAATGTTGACGATCGATTTTCTGTAATCATGTCTGTGTAGTTGAATACCTGCGAAATTTTCGATATTTGTAATTTCTGGAATTATCGGATTGCTTTTCCTGTAAAATATACTTATAGATTGATACGTTTATTGAATCAGAGTTGAGACTTGAGAGTTGAACTACATCTAGAAATAATTTCATTGCTGTTCATACCCAACACATATTCACATATAATAACTGCATCGAAGTAGGTAGTAAATGGTTTCATTTTGATTTTTGAAATCAAAAACTTCATCAAAAACTTCAATTTTCTATAAAAGTAACACGTTTTGAAGGAGTTCACTCTCACATCTCATTCCGCGTAACACTCCTTCAAAATTTTGCACTCCATTCCATTCCTTACTGTTGTCTGTTACTCCCACTCCCTTCACTCTTGCAAGCTTGCAACACTCAACACTGACCCGGATCACAGGATCACTGCTAAAAAAAAATGATCCGGATCGAAGTCCGCATGTCCGGATCGTGGCAAATTTGAATTATTATTCATTTCATTTGAAAAAGAGAATTTTTATTTCATTTCACTATCATAATGGCGTCGTCACATCGTCAGGCGTCGTCCAAATTTTCCGATGTTGGAATTATGCTGTTCAACAACCGCCAACCTGTTATCGGATATTCGGAAAATTCAGTTTTCGACAACCGGATAACTAAGGATAACCGGTTACCAACTGGTTGTCGAATTATCGATAATATCGATTATTTTTCTGTGAAATTTAGACAATCGAAAAACCAGGGAATGACGTCATAGAACGTTAGTTTTTGTACGTTTTTTAAAATCTTTTTCATTCAAGTTGGCACGCGGGAAAAGATCCCGCCAAGCGGCGCGCGGAGAAAGATCCCGCCAAGCGGCACGTGGGGAAAGATTTCGCCGAGCGGCACGCGCGGAAAGATCCCGCGTGTCGCTTGGCGAAATCTTTTTTGTAGAATTAAGTACAATTAATTTACAGCAATAAAAAAAAATCAATTCTCAATTATTAAAAATATGTAATTCTAGTTCAAAAACTAAGAAAACGAAAATTGAATTGAAATTTAACTTCTTCTTAAAAATCTAAAAATTTTCCAAGTACAAATTTTTTTTTTAAAATTTTATTACCGAGAGGGATCGAAACCCGCTACCTCCAGGTCACCAGTCCGATGACATACCACTATCGTCATTGAGGCAGCTTGTCGGAACATGTTTTAAAGCGGTGTACATGTACCTAAACAACAAAAAATACCCCCCCCCCCATTAACGCGTATACGCATACGTACGCGACTAGCGAGCACAGTTTACTGCCATAATACTCTTCTGGGATATCTAGCTAGGCGAGAGCCATGCCATTAGCCATTAGCCGTTAGCTTATCGAAATTTGCAAGTTTAACCATTAGCCATTAGCTAGCCAATCAATGAAAAATTTAGCCAATCGATTTCGGCTAAATGATTGGCTAAAATTAAAA
>FIZV01013029.1:0-19155 GCA_900050545.1 Trionymus perrisii | reverse complement strand
TTAAAAATTGTAATTTTTTCAAAAACTGAAAATTTTTCAAAAATTATTGAATTTTTAAAAATAATTGTAAGTTTTTTTTAAATTAAAAAATTTTCAAAAATGATTAAATTAGAAAAAAATTATTTTTTAGAAGTAGACATTTAGTTGGAATTTTTTTTTTTTTTTTTAGGGTAGAAAAATGGTGAAATGAATCTCTATTTTTTTGGAGAAAAAATCCTCACAATTTTTTTTCTAATAAGCATAAAACTAATAAGTAAAAAACTTCTCGATTTTTCATTTGTTTTGGAGACAAATTTCCACTGTTTTTAAAGAAAACATCATTCAATTTTTCTAGAAAAAAAACAATCAGTTTCTTTACTGTTAAAAATTTTTTAAATTAAATTTTCAGGACAAAATTTCACTCCTTTTGTCGAAAAAAATATTTCGATTTTTTTGGAGATGTCGTCGATTTTTTTTTCAATTTTTCCAGAGTAAAGAAATGGGTAATACCTTTAAAAAAGCTTACTTTTTAATAAGTAATTACTTACCTAGTAAAAAAATGGGTTAAACAAATAATTACTTTTTTGGATAAAAAAAAATAACTTCCAATTTTTTGGATAAAAATATTTTTTTAATTTTTGAAAAAAATATGAATTTTTTGGAAAAAATATTTTTGGAGTTGACGTGAGCAAAATCAGAATTTTTTCAAATTAGGTAGGTTTATTTTCGGAGAAAACATAATTATATTTCACTAAAGTATAGAAAAAAATCTCTTGAATCTCGAAATATTTATATTTTTTTAAGTTATAGCCTATTTTTATTATTTTTTTTTTGATTTCTTTGGGAAATATTAATTTTGAAGAAATAGGTAAACCTCTTAAGTACCTATCTAATATGAAGAAAACGATTTTCAAAAAAAAAAATAATAATAAAAAATACAACTCAAATTTATAGAAAAACAACTTAATTGTTCGACTTGACTTTGAAAAAAAAATCGACACTTTTTCGGGGTAAAATATTTTTAAAATTTTAAACATTGGAATTTTTTAGGATAAAAAGTATGTAACTTACTAACTTCTAGTTTTTTGAAGTAAGCTATAGGGTAAAAAATTAATCAATTTTTTTGAAAAAATATCTTTAAATTTTTCAATTTTTTGGGGGATTTTTTTTTTGAGAAATCAATCTTTCATTCGCTATAGAGAACAAATATGGAAAGAAAAATCATAATTTTTGAAAAAAAAAATCAATTTTTTGGAATGGAAACATTTTTTAAACTTTTGGAAAGAATAACAGAATCTTCTTGAAATAAAAGAAAATAATTTTTTTTTTATTGCATTGTTATAATAACTAAGGAAACATTCTAAGGTATGTAATTCTTTCAAAGTAAAAAAAATCACAATTTTTTGGAGAAGATAATTTAATCCTTTTCAATCTCACATATTTTTCAATTTAAGAAAAAATCTAAACTTCCTTGGAACAAAAAAATCTTAATTTTTTGTGTTGACCATAAAAAAAAATTTCAAAATGAAAAAATCTTTCAATTTTTTGAAGAAAAAATCTGTTTGTTTATTATTTATTTATTTTTTTTTGAAAAAGCAATCGCTCGTTTTTTTATAGAGAAAAAAATCTCTTGATTGTTGTTTTAATTTTTCGAAGAAAAATCTCTCAATTTTTTGGAGTAGAAAAATCATTTTCACGTTGAAAATTGAAAAACTTCCAACCACCCTTCGGAAAAAACAAGCTACACCCTAGATCCGAATGTTTCAAGTAGTCGTCTTCGATTTGAACGAAAAGACTGTCAATGGGAGAATCCACAATCAATGAAGGCGTGAATCTACAGAATATATAATGGTATTTTAGGCTAAATTTTTGAAGTGTGATTTTTGAATAAAATGGGGTGGGGTTTTACGTACGTCGTAACTAGTCCCCTGAAAATCAATCGCCGTAAAAATATAAAAATTAACAAAAAATAAAAATTTAGATACCCTCAAAATTGAAATTATTCAAAACATTTTCCATTTTCTACCAAGTCTGCTTTAGCATAAACTTTTTCAAAATTTTGAAATTTTGGGTAATTTTTTTTAACAAAACTGCTCCTCAGTTCTGCTCCTGCATCAGAACAAAATGTCGATTACAAAAAGTAAAATACCAAAATCGTGCATACAAATGTGGCGGGATTGTGTCCGGTAAGCGACACAAAATGCAAATGTCTCAAAATTAGGTAGGTTAGGTATACAGGTATAAAGTTCAATATTTCATGCATCCGTGAATCATATTATTTTTTCAATCCTCACACCGGTCAAGCAATAACTTAGGTACCTAGTACCTACCTACTTCCTTGGTAGCATAACGTGACCTGGAGAAAACGCCTACTTAATTTACCTCGCCATTTTCACCAAACAAAGTACGTAATACGAGTACGTATATATGTTGAGCTTAACTAAAGTTTCTTCGGTTTATTTAAAAAAAAAAAAAAAACACAAAACACAAAAAACACTAGGTACATTAAAATTGCCCTGATTCTAATTAACCGGATTCAAGGTTTGATAAATCGATTTATTAGTTCCGAGAATTTACGCATTTTCATATAGGTAAAAGTATGAAACCGATTTCGGAATGAGTTTTAAAAAACTGCAAATGGTCGCCGATTTCAGTCCATTATCTTGACAATTTTTTTTTCGCTTTTACTCGTAAGTAAATGTTAAAATTCAGAAGTTAGATTTTTTCCGAATTAAAAAATTATCAGAATCGAAATTTAATTATAAAAACAATAAAAATTTCTGGGTCTTGTTCAATTTCTGCCGAGACGATCGTTGCATCACGTTATTACCGATAGATCGATACCAGACAGCGCAGATTAGGGCTTTTCGCACGATCTGTTCATCAACTCATCAACTTGTACTCATTTCAAAACAAACACCCATAGATTGAACCGTCTGTAATAAAAAAAAAGTCGTGCACACGCCTAACATTATAAAGACTTTTAAATATAATATCCAAGCTGTGCAAGTTTTCAACATGGAACCGTGGCAAGAAATCATCCGTGTCGAATGCATCATCGTTCGACGTTTTGAACGAAATAATTCATTGGCATTGAGAACCTTGAAAAGAAAAATTCGATTTTTCAACAAAAGAATTCCATATTTCCTATGTGGTGCGAAAGAAACTCACACCAGCGTTCTTCTTAAAATTCTACCGTAATAACTTTTTTTGTCATCCAGAATTCTCTGATAAAAACGTCACGAGTTGCGCATCCACTTTTGCTGCAATTAATCTCGTCCATTCGTATTTTTATTGTTACATTATCGATTTACCGTATGAGAAAATGGAAAAATGAAATAATCATAAGAATATTTTCAGCATTTTATTCGTCAATACAGCACAAGCTGTCCGCTTCAAATGTTACCAATTTATAGTTATTCTTCTTAGAAGAAGTCAACAAACTATACCTACGCGTACGTAACAATCAAGAACCTAAACGTTTTCCTTACGTCTATACAATGAACGTACGCATCGGAGATCGGTATTGAGAGGCAGGTGGCGTAAAGCTCGATCTTAATTTCCCTCCAAGTTCAACCTTCGCCTCATACGCTTTCTGGGTGCACCACTGTACCTACAAAACGCTACCTAACGCTGTACCACATTTCTATTCTCTTATCAAGTAGATGTGCATCTGAATTGTTTCGGAATAAATTACAATCCAAGAATATTTAAAAAATTAGAAGTATGAATAAGACAGCACAAACAATATAACTGCAACCCTCACGTGTTGTAATTTTCAATTATTTTATAGTACGAAAGCATACGAAACAATAAACCAGCTTCGTTGCCAATTTTCTCAAAACAACGAAAATTTGGCATCGTTGCCTTCTTTTCAGTTTTCACGAATTCAATTTTACAATTAACAAGAGTAAAATTAAGCACGACAAAAGCTCGTAAACGCATTTTGTTACCTAATTTCGAATTCCTAGACGATAAAATTTCAACTTATTCACTCTTTGTCCGAAGTACCGTAGTACAGACCTCAGCTTCCATATTCGGGACAAAATGAAATTTTACGAAAATTTAAGCTTAATACATGTTAAGGACAGAATAGAATTGGTCGATTTAAGAAGAAATTTTCGCAGCATCTTTCCGCAAAGGCCATAAGCAAGCGGAACAATGATAAATTACCCACTCGTTGCGGGTCTGTCGATGTAAAATGAAATTTTCGTATTATAAATTCGCATCTATGCTCGTAGTAATTTGAAAAATTTAATATTAACACGAATATTTTGAAATTACTTTTGAAAACGGTTTTAATTCTCTTTACATATGCAAACATGGCAAACCTTCTCTAAGTCAATTTACGAGTATAAAAAACTTAATCGGAATATTTTCAAAGCAAGGTAATCCCTCTTGCAGAGCTTATGACTCTATATAAATCCGAGTAAAATGAAAAAGATGAATATTGTCTTGATCTTCAACGTTGACAGAAAATTCAAAAATCACCAATTTTAAATTTTAATAATTTTTTTTTTAAATTCGGCAAAATTTTTGAAGAGTTCAAAAAAGTCAATTTTCAAAGTTTGATAAATTTTCACCATTTCTTAAAGATAAAAACTTTCAATTTTAATAAAATTTCATAATCAGATCAATAATTTTAAAATTCAACTTAAATTTTCAAAAAAAAATAAAAAATAAAAAATAAAAATATCAACTCTCAAAGTTTGATTAATTTTCATTATTTTGAAAATTTTCTCAAATATATAATAACTAGTAGGTAAATAAATATTTACGGTAAATTTCTAAAATTGTCGTGATCTTCAACATTGAGAAAAAATTTAAAAATCGCCAATTTTTAATTTTAATAATAATTATTGTTTTAAATTCAGCAAAATTTTCAAAAAGATAAAAAAGTCAATTTTCAACGGTTGATAAATTTTCCCCACTCTTAAACATAAAATTTCAACATTTTTTTATTTTAATAAAATTTCAGAATCGATCAATTTTGAAATTCAGTTAAAATTTTCATCAAAAAAAAAATTAAAAAGTCAATTTGCATTATTTTGAAAATTCTTCATAGGTACGTAGTAGATCTTTAAAATTGATAAAATTTCTAAAATTTAGCCAATCTTTAAAATCAGGAAAAAATTCAGAATTTAAACTTCAATGCATTTTTTGATTTTAGCTAAATTTTCAAAAGACAACAACTCTCAGTTTTGTTATTTTTAAATTATGAAATTTTTTTAAAATTATTTGATTTTTTTGAAATGTAAATAGGTAAAGGTCAATTTTTAAAGTTAGAACATTTCTTAAATTTTGTAATTGTATGTAATAGCAAATGCGAATCTTTAAAATTAGGTAATTTTCTGAAATTAAGTTATTAACTTCAAAATCGGAAGAAAATTCAAAATTTTGTATATTATGAATTTCAGTAACTTTAAAAATTCAACCAATTTTCAAGAGTTGCCAATTTTTAAAAAATTTTAAAAAGGTAAATTTTCAACCTTCCACAAATTTTTATTACTTGGAAAAATTTTCAAATAGGTACTTATAACAAATCTTTAAAATTTGATAAATTTGTCAAATTTATCTTCAAAATGAGAAGAAAATTTAGGAATTGGTAATTTTAAAACTTTGATAAATTTTTAAAATTCAGTTAAATTTCAAAATTGTCAATTTTCAAAGTTTGATGCATTTTCTTTTTGACTATTTAAAATTTTGAAACATTTTGAAAAGTCAGTACATGTAGCAAGACTTCGAAATTAGACAATTTTCCAAAATGTACGTACTTAGTTACTTCAAAATTATAGGAGAAAATTCAAAATTTTGTCATTTCTGAATTTTGATAAATTCTAAAAACTAAATCATTTTTTAATATTCATTCGATTTTTAGACAAATTTAAGAAGGGTCAACTTTCAAAGTTTGATAAATTACCACTATTTTTAGAATTAGCTCTAGGTATAATTTTATATAATTCTGAAGATTTTAAATTATAATAAATTTTCAATATGTTGATAATTTGTAAAATTCATCTAAATTTGTAAAAAAAATTAAAAAAGACAATTTTCAAAGTTTGATAATTTTTTACAATTTTTGACATTTTTTAAATGTAGAAAATCTTTAAAATTTTATAACTTTTCAAAATTTAATTTATCTTCAAAATCAGGAGAGAAAAAATTTAGCTAAACAATTTCAAAGGGGGAATTTTTAATTTTTATAAATTTCCATCCTAAATAATCTAAAAAATTTTCAATTTTTGATGAAATATCTAATTTTGTAAAAATTTTACTATTGAATATTGCATATTATGTGATTGAAAAAAAATTACCCGTATTAAAAACCCTCTTTAAATGGCATTCTAAAGCACGTACCTATCCTATTTAATATTTAAATAGGCGGAGGCACATACGTATTTGTCCCATCCCCAAAGTGGATACGATTTTCATTTCAACACTTTACTACAAAACAGCTCAGAATTTTGGAGTCTAGATATTCAAAGGGGGTAAAATTCATCACATAATTTTCAAAGAAGAAAAAACAACATATCATTGCGATTCAGGTCGAAAGTTTAAGATTACATAAATTCAAAGAGGAGTTGTCAATATTTTTACCTATTTTCGATTGTACACGAACACGTATATAGAACACTCATTTCATCAGCTGGAATTTTTCATGCACAAAAATGACAATGTACAAATATGTAAGATTACTATTAAATGGTAGATGGCGACCTACGTGAAAGGGAGAAAAACGTGATAAGTAATTAAAAATTTAATGTTTCGAAACATATAATGTAGGTATCTCCGTTTCATCGTAAACGTACTTTCGGATAATGTCAACGTTGGAATGAATTTTTCAAACAGTTTATTTTGTTGCCTTTTATAATCAGAGCACCGTTAGATGATAAAATTACTCACACCATTTTCAACACGTTGGTGGAAAATTCACCAGCGAAACGCATCATTCAGAGTACCTATGAAAATCGATGACACACCGAGGTAATTTCTATTTTAAAAATTTCAACCTTCATTCCTTCGCTGTGTCGTATTTTGTACGGATATTAGAACACGCAGGCATAATCAATAAAAAGATAAGGTCTGATAAATTAACCGCGTATGCTAATATTATAACGGCAGACGACGTCACACATTGTACGTACCAGTTGTAATAATTGATGTGTACTCCTATACTTATATCATTTTACGGACAAGATAGCAACCTATACGCGAGGCTTTCGTTATACAGATACTGCGAAAATTTCTGCTCCTAAAGGAAGTGTACATCATAGCCAAGTCATATGCAATAACAGCGAATAACTTTTCAATTTATAGCGATTATAATGGTAGCGGTGGCACAGTGGAACTTTCAAGTGCCAATGCTACGACGACGGGATATTCTCAACTGTTGAAATAACTTTCCGTTGTGCTCGGGCAAAACTTAATTATAAAGTTTTTATTGAACGCAAGATGCAAGCTCTGAAATCGAAGTTTTTATTTTGTCTTGTTAGGGGTTTTTACTGGTAATCTGACAACACCCGTTTCACACCATTTTTTTTCCTCAAACAAATAACCATCCTTCACATCTTCCCCGCGTAAGGAAGTAAAGCACAGAACACAGGGGTACATTGTTGTAAAATCTGTACAATGAAATATGTATCTGAGATAATCGTGGAAATTTAATTCGGACATTTACACCTTTTGTACCATGATTTTATAGAACAAAAATTAGGAAACAAAAACATCGAACTAGATATTCCTCTTTTTTCGCTTGTGCGCACGAGGGTGAAAATTAGTAGAAAAATAGAATCGAATTCTATGCTAAGAAATTTCAATTTTAACTTTCTCAGCGTCAGCAGTCAGATGAGTTGGTTATCCAATAAGTACTTACTACCTTGTACCTATTTAGAAAAAAATCTTTTGCATGACCGGAAACTAAAGCCCTGGTTGGAGTACTCGAATTCACTTAAAATTGTATAAGTGAAATCAGATACAACCTAGAAGAGTGTTTTTCATTAAATGGTTATACGTGTACCCCAAGGGGTATGCGAAAACATTTCAGGGGGTACGTGACAATGACAAACATACTACCTAAATCAAATTCTTGAATATATAGGTACGTCTAAGTACATCTTCAAATTTATACAGAAAATGGGTATTTTTTTACTCAAAATTTTTGCCTTTGATTCGCTCGAACACTATTTGATTTTACAATTTTTTTATAGCAATGAATTACCCGCATAGCAAATGTCGAGATAGGAAAGATCGACATTTATGTCGACAAAATTCAGACATGATTTTTTCTTTGTAAAAATAAACGAAAATAAGTAAAATGATATTTAGATTTCTTTTTTTGTAAAAAAATTTTATTAATTTTTTAGTGTAAAGAAATTCCGCAGTTTTTTGGAGAAAACAATTTCTGAACTTTTGAAATAGGTAGGTATGTAAAAAATAGGTGTGCAAATAACTTTCTCAGTTTTTGAAGAATGGAATTGTTTCATCTCTAGTAAGAAATCTCTCAACTTTTTGAGAGAAAAACATCTCTTATTTATTTTGGAATAAAATTTTATGATTTTTTGAATTGAAAATTCTTTAGTATTTAAAGAATAAAACATAAGCACCTACGTATTTCAATTTTTTAATGTAAATATCTAATCTTTTATCTTCTTTATTTTTTGCAGAATGAAATCTTTTCACTTTCTTAGCGAAAAAATCTCTCTTTTTTTGAAAAAAAAAACTCCCAAAACTCCCAAGTTTTTTGCACTTTGTGAAAAATATCTTTAAATATTTTCGGAACAAACTTTTTTCAAAAGTTTTTGAAGCAAAGAATTTTTCAACTTTTCTGTATATTATGTACTTGGTAAAAAAAAAAATCAATTTTTTTTTGGAAGTAATTTTTTAAAACTTGTAGTTATGAGGTGAAACGATTCTTCAAATTTTTTTGGAATAAAAAAATACCATTTTGGGGGGGGGGGGGGTTCTTATATTCATTATTTAAAAATATATGCTCTGTTTTTCTGTTTTCCTAAGGCTCACTCAATTTTGAGAATGGGTAATTTTGTCAAAGAATTTGTTATTTTTAAAATTCCAAAAATATATAACATGCAATGGAACTACACAGTACATAGGAGTACGTCTACGTACTACATATTGTACACGCATTAGTACATTACAAAGTAAGTCACACGCGAAGTTACAATTTTGGCAGTTGCTTCTGGTTATTGACACGGAAACCTATGTCTTGCATTTGATCCGTTTATCATTTGATACGCTTATACATATACGTATTTCTAATTTTCTACACACTTAATCATCCAATTTGTGCAATAATACTACCGCTGGGAAAGCACATTTCTTTTTATACAATTCGAACATGCCACATACAAATTCTCCTTATTCAAGTCTACAGCGAATTCGTTTCATAACGATGAATTTGTTGAATAATAAATCACGTTGGGCTTAATTTTTCACACTATAATGTTAAATTCGACTGTACTACACACGTAATAGGAATTCATCGTAGAAGTTGAATTTTTTGTAAAACAAATTTTACTATTGCATTAGGTAATCCAAATTCAAATTAAGAAGATTAAGAAGGTGAATAAAAAAACCACGTAAAATAGATGATTAGTCAAATTTTTAAGGTATAAGTATTAAGTACCTACTCCTTCACTGTTAATAAAATGTGTTGCTCTTTTAGTACAACACGACGTTGAATTTTTAAGAATTTTACTCCTATTTTTTATGTTTAATGACGCAAATTCGTTTAACGATAAAACAATAAACAGCCAATCGTAAAATAAATCGAGAAAAGAACCACAACCATATGCTGCTGTGACAACACGATTCAACGCGAAATAGGCAACGCGGAGATAAAGGAAAATATCAACTATCGCCATTTTCGATTATTTCAGCAAACGTTTCACTTTCACTGTAATGTAATTTCCAACATCTTCTCGCAAAATGGATTTCTTTGGCAATACTTAGTGTTGGTAAAACTTTCAAAAAGCGAATCAAATTTTTAATATTAAATAATGAATCTTTTATCAATGAATCCGATAATGTAATAGGAGAGGTGGGGTGAGTGTCAAAGCTTGAGAGGGGCATTGTAAATTTTTAAAATTTATGAGTTGAATAGAAATCTACGTTAATAATTCGAAAAAATCTGGCGGTCCGGAGATATTTAAATAAATTAGAACAGGTATAGATTCGATCAAAAAATTAACTCATTTTAATTGATACATAAAAACTATTACAAATTACTTTCGTTGTATTTAGGTACGTTTAAAATTAATAATCGCATTGCATGCGAAAATTAACAAAATCTCGTGACAATTAGTGCTATCAACAAACTGTGTTCAAAACCCGTTGGTAATTATGTAAATTTACAGTAATATTAAAATTCACATTGAAGTGGAATTCGATAAAACAAATAAAAAATAAAATAGTGAATAATTTTCATACTGGTACTTCCATTGAAATTCTATCAATATTGGATTGAAATTACTAGATACATTGAACAGAAAAATAAATAAATAGATACCAACATTTCATAAATTTCAACAATAAAATTTTCTGAGCTACCTAAGTAAGTACATTTATAAAATAAATAATTTATTTTAAACTACAAAGTTGTAACACAGATGCTGGGCAAAACACTTTTTAAAATCATCAAACATTTCTGGACATGACCTTTAATTCACACTTGAGCTTTATCGTTATTTCTGGATATTTAAAAATACAAACCCTGTAGAATTTAACTTAAGATAATATATTAAATTGGACAATACAGTTTGGGACGGACTATTTAAATAATGTTCGACTATAACGCTTTCTTTAAAATAAAAAAAAAGAAGATAAATATTGGTTTAGCTTAGAATTAGCTTAGGTCAACCATTAGAAAATAATATTTTCATGGCTAATTAAAATGGATACAATACGAGCGAATTTAACAATTGAAAATATAATTATTGTTCATTCCTCGACTTCCCATAAAATGCCTACATTGGTAAGTTAGAATTGTTACATTGCCTTGTAAAAAAATGTTAAAAAGCTTAAAATTCATTTTTCTATTGATATGAACACATTTGTTAATAATAAAACAGCTTAAATTAGGCCTACTTGCAAGAATTCTGAATTCTCAAAAAAAAGTAGTATTTTTTCTTTATCCCAAGAAAGTACTAGTCATTACTTCATTAGATAAACCCACTGATCGTTCGATTATTAAAATATAACTTTACCATTGTTTAAAAATTACTCGCGGACGATTTTTCGAGAATCGTGCAATTTTCAGAAATATATTAATTGTTTGAAAAAATCACCGGAATACAAATTCTTCGAAATTTATCGAACAAGTTCAAACAATATTATACTTGAAATCGGTCGCTTTGAATGAAGCCGCTAATTAAGCGATTTTTATTAATAAACATTAGAAATAAAAAGATGTATTGACTACTTTAAACCGACTATCTAATTTTTTTAATGGTACAGTTGGGCTGTGGAACACATACGTGTTGTTATGTGAGCATGAAAGTATTCCTACTGTGGCACATTTTCTCCGTCTTTCTTTATACGAGTAATACAAAAGAAAAAAAATTGAAAGAAGATTTAAATTCAATTTTACAATCTAATAAGCTCATTTTTTTGTTTATTGCACTACCTCACAAGTTTCACGATTACATCTAGATTAAATTTTAAAAAGTACAAAAAATTGATCGTTTTAATTTTTGGTGTCATCTAGTTCACTTTATGCTTCAAAATTTTTTACAAGTGGTAACTAATAAATTATTGAAATAAATTACTAAAAATATTTGTATTATTTGAAACGTGACACATGTATTTTTTTAATACTTCTAACACGAACTCTATACTGAGGGAAAAATTTAACAAATGAATCTTCCGAGAGAAGAATTGAAAAAGTCAAATCACTACCATGAAAACTAATCACTTAGGAAAATCTCGAATATACAAAAAGTATCTTAAATAACTAAAATATAGGCGTACCTATAATATAATCAAAAAAGTGAAAAAGAATGGCGTTGATGAAAAAATAAAACATATAAACCGCACGATTTACTTTGGAATTGATGAAATTTATACTACACGCATTTATGCAGTTATACCAAGTACATACACATACTCGTATATATCGAGTTAAATAATGTGATATGGGAAATCAAAGAGTTGATTTAATGATACCACTCGCAACAGAGCAACTCGACTTCACCGGCAAAGATTACAATATCATAATGGCATTCGATCATTTCTTTAATTGAAAAACGAATCCTTGTGATGAAAATAAACGTCGATTTAATAGTACATCATCGCATTAAAATTTTAAAATTATTTGATTATTTATCTGAGAATATTATACGATTTAGAATTTCAAAGATAAGTTGTCTTGATGTGTAAACGAATAGAACAGAAAAAAACATGTAGGTTTATATACTTTTTGTTAGTATCGTTCTGTAACAGAAAACTCGTAACGTTTTCAACTTGAATACTTTTCAAATTGAAAAGTAAAAATATAAAAATGAAAATTATCAACTACAAACTTCTAATTCGAACACGAAATTAGTAGAAGCAAATTATGGAGAAAATTCTAAGATACGTATACGCATGAATAGCAAACTCACATCGTACTCACAAAAAGGTAGGTGTGAAAATGCACAAATCCAGTAAACGATGCACACCACACATCTAAGTGATTGAACACTGATGGACTAATCAAGTAAAAATTAGTAAAACGTTACGAGTTAACTTCTTATACCTAAACCCTACGATTTCCTCTTAAGAATTACAATTTTGAAAATATAAACCTTGGAAAATTAAAAAGAAAAACGAGAACGGGCGGTTTGATATTACGAACCGAAGTTCACAAAAAAATATCTCAAATAAAAAAATAAAAAAATAAAAATTTTTATCACATTATTCCTTGAAAATTAAAATTCTAAAATGAGGTACCAATTAAAATTTTTTCACACCATTCGGCTCAATATCCAAATATTATAAATAATTTGTTAAATAATGAACATAAGGATCCAAAGGAAAAAAAAAAAAAAGACTTGATTCAAAATATTTTAAAGACAATTTGAATCCTACTTCAACATCACTCAAGAGTTCAAACTACGTGGAAAGACCACAATATACAAAAATATGTATCTATAAGGAAATTTATCATTCGAATATTCATACTTTTCCGTAATTTCCCGATAAATACATTCGCTTCTGTAATTATACATAATAAATAATAAAATTTGCAAGACTAGTACGCCGATCAAAATGCTTCCTTTTATGAAATAATGTAAACGATTTCAATTCGATAATACTTAAAAAGAACTTAAATTTAAAAAAAAAAAGAGTATCACACCATCGCTGCCTGTTTCGTATTAAAATGTATCGATTAAATCACCTCAAAAATTCCTCCAAAGGTTTTACAAGCCCTTCCGTGTAAGCGTAGTGTACACAGCTGCACACGAATCGATACTGACTCTGCGAAATAATATAAAACGTAATTTAATAGAAGAAAAAGTAGAGGAAACCAGACATCAAAATCACTACAATCGTCATCATATTTCTAATTTATCTCTTGTTTTCCCAAATACATACTTTCTACTACCAAATCTCATACCCAAAATCAATAATAAAATGAAGTGTACTTACAGGAGTTTGAATCATCATTACCCGCTGATCTCTCATTTGCCTTACAATATCTAATGGATAAACTGGTTCGTTAGCTTCTATAAGGCACATCGCCGTCTCCATTAAAATCAAAACGCCTGTACGTCCGATACCAGCGGAACAATGTACAATGGTTGGCTCGACCATCCCTGCTCGAGCTCGGCGCACGTTTTCGGTAAATGTCAAAAATCTACTGATATCATCTGGTACACCGTGGTCCGGCCAGGCTAGGTACTGCATTTGAGTTATTTCGCGAGATTCTCCACTCTGAAAAATAAAATGCGAAGTAAATTTCAATCATTCGTGAATTAAAAACCTGAATACTCTCATGAAAAAATTCGCTAAAAAATGAAACATGGTTCAAATTGTTATTTGGGTAGCAAAAAATTAAAAAAGAAGTAAAACAATATTGATTTTGCCAACTTCCTTGTCCCTAATATGCGAAAAAAGGACTCGACTCGAAGTATACTTTTTGATTAGGAAGCCATGGTTAAGAAATGAGTCAAGTTTCACCTTTTGATGATTTTATTTCGATAAAGATTATTTCCATGAATTAATTTTCAACGTACTTTTGTATCCCACAACACGAATTCACGAAATACAAAACTACTCGTTGGATCCGATTCTTCTTTCGTTGTTTTTAGCCGAAGTGTCGGTCCCAGTTCTAATGTTTCCGAAACTGAAGGCCAATATTTCGCACATTTCGAACGTCCTCTTTCCATTAGCGTGGTAACCATAACAATTAAGGTACTTTGTGCTTCTAACATCATTTGCCAGAAATCATTTATCGTATTTTGCAACGGACCTGAAACAAAATAAGACGTTTCTATAATCTCCCGAAATGTGATCAGAATAAAAATAAAAATACTGAACTATACCTTGAGTAGCAATGTATCGATTGATTATACCCGACCCTGGAATTTCCATATTAACGTAATTTGCATTTATATAATCGCCATCTTGTCCATTCTTTATCACGACTCGAGTAGCATCATCTACGATAAAAATGTCGGTTTAATTTTAAAATTACAATTTTCAAAAAATATACCAATCAAGACTCACAAGGGGATATATCGCGATATCTGTTTTTGTTGATATTTTCACTTTTTTTCGATTCATTACAACTCATCCCAGATTTCTTACGATATAACTGTTCGAATTGTGCTACCAAAGCTCCGCTTGCCAGACCATCGGCCAATAACAGCATTGACTGTTCCAAGGCTCCAGCTCCTCTTTGCATTTCAGATAAAGGCGACTCGGGTACATATTGATAAGGAGGTTCTTCTTGACCACCGGGTTCATACATAACTAATCGACATACGAACATAGTCATCATTAGCACAACTACAGTACCGACTAGAGACAGTATTTTACATCTTAAAGAACAATGACGAAAACCTATTCCGTTGGAAGAAAATGCCATACGAGGGTACATGAATTTGAAAACATAATTCGCGACAAGTAATAGACACATGATATACGTTTAAATCACACTTCAGATGTGCGAGAAATAAAAAAAACACTTGTATCAATACAGAAAATTTTTCGAAGTTCAGCATATTTTTGGTCCTACCGTTTTTTTTTTTAATGTTCATGAGAAGATAACAAATCAATTTTGAACTATCCATTTAATCAATTCCTGAATGTTATCGTCAAATTTAAAAAAAAAAAAAACTGTAACACAACTCGAAGGCCGAAATTATACAAACCACTTATTTGTTTATATTTTTCTCAACACCAAATTTGGTCAAGTATAATATTTTTGAAATGTATATTAATAAAACAATAAAATTTGAATTTTTATTCGAATACAACATAGATAATTTTCTAATTATCTCACCATTCTGTTTGACAGTAAGTGTTAATTCTGTTCCTGGTTGTGCATCTCTTGCTGCTCTGATTAACTTCACAACTTGATCGTGTTCGAGACCAGTGGTACTACATCCATTAATCATAAGCACCTTGAAATATTCACAATAATATCATCATCGTTATAATGTTTTAAAAATATGCGAGTAATTCAACTTACTTGATCACCCTCATTCAGTTTTGGATAGCAACGATCCGCTGGTGTATTTGGTGCTACTCGTGAAACTAGAATTGGCATATTTAAGTCTGATCCTCCTTTAACGTTGAAACCGAATCTTCCTTGCTCGTCAGGAGTAAGTTTAATATATACTATACTATCGTCCACCTAAAATACACATAAACCACTTGTTTTCAAAAGGAATACAAAGCCAAAGGAAAACATTTTACAGTTTGGCATTTTTGATAGAAAGACAGAATTTGTATCTAATTGATTCTTTCTTCTAACCTGAGGAACTGGGGTTTCGTAATTCGGGATATCGTACAGACTACCGGGAGCATGGTGACTTCTTTCTGTCAATGATTCAGTAGTATCATCATCAACATAACTTATAATTGTTCGAGATGGTAATATAGGGGAAAAAGCAGCAATTGTTGTTTCTTCCACGGTGTTATTTTGACGATCTAAAAATCCTCCATCGCTGTAATTTGAAAAATGGATATGATAACGGTCAATTTTTTTCACTAATTACTCTAAAAATATAATGGAAGTACTTACTCATCTTCTGAAGGTTGGGGTGATGATGGTTCACCCCAAGTTTGCCGTGAAGTTTCCAAGTTCCAATTACTATCTTGAGTACGCGTGTTTAAACCAGATGAAATTAGAGATTTTGTTTTTTCTTCAATCGCGGGCATCGCTGGATGATGTGTTCCTACTTTAGAACTGGTTCTGCGGAAAGTAAAGTAATGTGAGAAAAAAAAATTGTAGCATACAATGTACGAGTCATATGAGCATAACATACCTGAAAAAATGTCGCTGAGATCTACCCTGTCTACTTTCTTCCAACGTTTGAAATTCCGTACGACCGGAATAATTAAATTTAGAGCCTAAACGAAGAGACTTTGGAATTAGTTTACGAATTACATGAGGCGAATCCAATCTGAAAAATGTGTGATGTTCAACACAGGATTTCCAAAGGTTTTTAGATGATCTGTATGTCAGCATATTAAATCCTAATAATGTGTCGTAACTTTCACTCTGAAAAATACAAAATCGAAAATGAGTTGGATAATGCAACGAATTTTTTTTAGAGTACTATGTAGGTAAATCATTTACAGGTTCTCTTCGTATTTGAACGAAAAATTGTTTTCGTTTGAACGATATTTTTACAATTTTAGCCCAAGAAATCGTGTTTATACGTATATTGTTTTGGAAGACGACGAGTCCATTAGCGGTAACTCCAAGTTGAAGTTCTTTGTTGGAAGAATCCTAAGAAGTCAATAAATGAATAATAAGAGCGGATCACAATTATAAAATAAATTATTCTGAGAAAAATTAAAATTAAAACTCGAGACAAATATTTGTCTATACATAAGCATACTTACGAATAAATTTCGAAACTTACTCTAGCTCTATGTAAGTCAACTCCATAAGTTTCTAAGCGTTTTACATGATCAAGAAAATTAAATTCAGCATCGGCGGGGGTTTGTCCTCTGTAAAGAGAAATTTTAATATCAATTGCACTGGGCAGAATTCATAGAGACTTACGTAAGATAACATACTTGTGCATTTTATGCAACTCTGATATTTTTCTTTCCATTTCCTCTGTTTGTCCCGGAACTAAAATCATCCCTGATAGATAATTTGGTTCTAGTTCTTCTATTTGATAATCTCCTAGTTCGGCTGGAAAAAAATGTAATTTTAATAAGAAATAGAAGGGTAAAAATAAAAATAAAAATATCTTACATTGAACGGTATAACTTGCAAGCAAACATGCTGTACTAGGAGAAACTAGTAGCTTTCCCTGAAGAATGTCCTTTCGAACTTGTAAGTAAAAATGATATCTAGTATATTCTTCTTGCAATTTACTGGGGTCAGTTATGTAAAATTTAACTCTGAAGTAAAAACATCCACCTCGAGCTTGTTTTTTAACTGCTTTGTTAGGATCCAACCATTTCTGTTCATATCAAAATTACATACCGTACGGATTAGAGAAACAAAATAATTTAACACCAAGAATTTTTATTTCAGTACCGTAAGATGGGTATTCGATAACGATGGAGCAGATCCATTTTCGGTATACTGCAAACCAAAATAGTCTTTTTCTATCAGTTCCAAATGTTGAAAAACACATTCGAGAAGTACGTTTCCTTTAGCGTGTTTCTGCAAGAGAAAAAACATGTACAATTTAAGGCGCCCAACAGTTTACAAATTTTAAAGCCAACTTGGGAAACATTTTTTAGATGCTCATACTTACGTCCAACTGAAAAGAATGTTGAGTATCATCTAGAAATACTACTGTTACGTTCAAAGTCTTTAAACGGCCTCTATCACGAGCCAGTTCTGAAGCTCTTACATTATATGTTCCACTGGAGCCACCAAATGTTCTACGAGATACACTTTCTAACATTCTACTACGATCTTCCACGGATAATCTGCATTACCCTAAACATAAAGATCATCAAAAATCATCATTTTAACATTTACGTACAAAATTACTACATCTTGAATTAATATTGTCAATTGAAAATTCGAACAGTTAAATTTAGAACTGGACCAAGTGGAGAAGATGTTATGGAGGATAATTTGATAACACTTCTGAAAATACAAAAATACTTTACTAGGTTCATACGGCATAAAATAAAGTACATGTGATAATTAATTCAAATATTCAATAAACGCTTGAAAAAGAATGTTGATCTATGAATCCATCTGAAGCTAAATAATTGGGTTAATTACAATACATTTCACACTTAGAATATACCTGGTAGAAACAGAATATCCATGGGTAGAAATAACTTTTAAAAATCAACTAAGTATAACATGTAAATTAGAAAATTGAAAAGAAGACTCGAAGAGAATAATATTTATAATTTACCTTCAAGTTCATTTTTTGATTACATGTATATACCGAAGTGTTTCAAATTGCATTGAATTATGGTTCTTTGGTTCAGGGGTTTTTGAAGATATGTCAACATAAATAAGCTCAAAGTGACTGAAGGAAGCAATAAATTTTTAAATTTTGGAAATTAAAATAATAAAATAGCTGCCAAGCTAAACTAAAATAAACGAATTTACGCACTACAAATTACCATAACAAAAAATGTACAGAGTAAATTTTAATGAAATAAAAGCATTATTTTTTTTTTCGTTTTTTAATTAGAAAACAAGGTACAAAACCAAGCATGGCTATGGCCGGCTCGCACTGAAAGTTATTTATGACGTCATACGTGCAGCAGAGTTCAATTGGCCCGGCGACGTAACAGTGATACCACTTAAGGAAATAATTATTCAGATTGAGAATAATTATGCTTCCATTAAGAGACCCGAGACCTGTAACTAGAGCCCTGCGCCGATGACAGGCTGACCGGCGGCGGCTTCTGCAGTGTAACTACCGGCGGCCGGCGGCTGAGCCGATTCCAGCCGCGACTTTCGGCGGCTGGCTAAATTTTATTCGGCGGCGGCTGAGCCGGCTCACAAAACTACAA
>FIZV01013026.1:0-10268 GCA_900050545.1 Trionymus perrisii | reverse complement strand
TAATGTTGAAAGTGCCATATACCTACCAAAGTTACAGAAGATATCATTTTTTTTTTTTTTTTTTTTTTTTTTTGTAAAAGCTGATGTTGAAATATTACTCGCCTTGAGACTGATTAACAACTTTAGGTCGTAAAATTATCATACTTTGAGAATTTCGTTCGAGCAGCTGGACCTTTTATTTTATCGTTCATTTTGTAGATACATATTATTACTTTCAATTTATGAAGGGTAGGAGGAGAGGAAGAAGATAGAAAGCATTCTCGTGTTTTGGCATTGGAAGACTAATAATAAGAAATCATTTTTTGCACTGAAATGAAAAATGTGACAAAAAACAGGATTTTTAATAATTCTATAATATTCTCGACATAATTTGCATTAAGAGAGGTGTAATGAGCGCAGTCTAGGAGGCATTTTTATAACTAAATATTTTAAAATAGAATTTTGAAAAATATTTTTCAATTTTACAAAATCTACCTGGGATTTGATCTACAGTACTTTTCACTACGAATTATTTTTCGAATTTTTCAGAACCAAAGCATCCAATGATAAGCCACACCTGATGACGGTGACTTTCTTGGGAACCCACCGAAAAGGTCCAAACTTGGGCATAATGCGCGTTTACCTGATCATGAGAACGACACAACGACAGCGGTGCGATGGGACGACGAGGAGGTGGCGCGGAGGGCAGCACAAAGAAGGCCATTTTGAGAAATAATTTTTCAACGCAATAGAGCTCGATTTGGGCGTGGCCACCTCTAAACGAGTTGATCTCTAGGTATGAATTTTTTTTTCTAATCAGCGTTTGCTATTAAAGATTTATTTATAATCCACGACGCAGCGGCGACTTGGACTTGGCGGTGGCACGAATCCGATTGCGATTCGCAATTCGCGATAAGCCAGTTGAAAAAAATTTTAAAGCATCTCGTAAGATCGCCTGCGCCTGCTGTTCGGTGCCAAGAGGATGGTAATAATTTCAGCGAATGGAATTCTATAAGTACGCGCTCATAGGCGAGCGTTTGGTGTAACGTACTTATTATGAACGGCGTCGTATGATACGATTAATTTATCGCGTTTACACGCCATTTATACGTACTACGTATACTGAGGAGTAAAATCGAAGAACGTTGGTGGCAGGGTTGGAGGAGGACACATTACGTTTCTAGGTCAAGGAATGAACGCGAAAGAGAATTTGTCTAGTCTGTGGGTCGCCCTCCCCCGCCTTCCACGGTATGCATAGAATGACAGTGTGTGCGAGTGTGACGTTGGCAATGTCCGACGACGACGTGGTAGTGTTATAAAATGTTCAACGTCGTTCAGCAGGTCCTGTATTGCCTGTGGTCGTCCTTATAACACTGTGCACCATTACGAGGAGGAGGAATGCATTATATGAGACGACATCGAAAGCGAAGCCGCAGCCGCGAACTTGTTAATTAACACGCTGTCAACTTGTACGCTGTATTTAAAAGCTGTGCTGGTGTACACATTCTCGTACCAAATGTAACATTGAAGGTGGTTTAGAAGAAGCCGAGTAAAAAATTCTTCAATGGCTGGGTGTCGCGGTAGAGCCGAATTTTTGGCTAAAAAATGCTCGTAGTAGAGTCGCAAACTGAGAAATTTGGTCAGACTCAAAACGCAAAAAATACTTAATTTTACATTATTTTGATTTTTAATTTTTTTTTCTTTATAGGTACCTATACAAAACATTTTTTCTTACTTTTCAGAGTTTTGAGAACTTGAGATTAAGAGCGCATTTGATTCAATAGGCATAGGCATGGAGAAAATTCCAAAGAGTGGCATTCCTGTGCTTGGAGTGCAAATGACGGCTGGAGCCCTCTTCATTTTCTCATAAGGGGTATGGAGAAGAACTTCCCCCGATCATTACTGAAATTGAAGCACAATGGATATTGAATTTGCAACAAAAAATTATACCAATCTCGCAAGTGCCATTTGCCTACGATTCTCAGATCCTGAAGAAAAGCCTTACTCTATTTATAGAAATTAAAAAAAAAGGTTTGTATAAAGATTTTCCTTTTTAATGAAAGTACAGAAGATGTGCAATGCCCCCAAAAACAAAAAGGATATGTGGAATAATTAACATTCAAAAATAATTACATATTATTTGTTCGTTCGCCATTATTTAATTGTTCTAAATAGTACGCTCGCCTCGATGGCTGGACTTGGAAATGGAAATGGAAGGTTCTTCGGAAGTGTGCTAAAAGATGTGTATGCTGTACCGTTTTTATTGATGGTGCGTTCTTGAAGTATTTAGGTTCGATTTAAAGCAACTCTATAGCATTTAAAAGAGTAAGCAATTTTCAATTTTTTACCATCAAACTACCTGAATGTAGACAGTTCTGTCTTCTGTCTATTTTGGAAGAGGTGAAAAAAGTTGATTTGGCACTGAACAGTGGAGAAAATGATGACTTTTGCCAATGATAGATGGAATTATTATGACATTTGTCGTTGATGGTCAGGAAAACCATTACTATTTCTCCAATGATGGGAGTAAATACACGTACATATTATGAAGACATTTGCCATTGATGGTCAGGAAAATCATCAATCATGGCTTTTGCTGATGATGCGATGGTAGCAAATTATTATAGTATTCGCCAATGATAGCAGTATCAACCATGACATGATGTAAAAATGATCACCTTTGCTAATGGTAATCATGAATTATCATAAAAATGATGGCACGAGCCTGCAAAAGGTGTATCGATTCCATTCATAATTTTTTTCCCCCGTTGTGCAAGTCGTGGAAAGCTGGAAGCTATAATGCTCGATATTTGTCAGTAGTTGAAATCGCGAGACGGCAAAAATCCGTCTAAAAAAGTCAAGGAGCGAAGCTGTCGCGCAAAAAGTGGCGGGTATTCGGCGATGGAATTCAATCACCAAAAAGACCTGCCACAGCCACTGCCACCACATACTATGTGAATGATGCGCAGGCGCAACTACGCACTCCCCCTTCTTCCACACCAGCCTTGTCGCTGTTTCAAAGCTTGTTGTTATGTGTGTTGATGTAGTAGTCGCGTAATAAACACTGCGTATCATATCAGTATCAACTTGTACTGCAGAGTGAAGAGAACTTGTACTTACCTAACTTACGTTTTGTTGTGTGTTAGTGTGCGCGCGTGCGCTCGTACGGACCTGTGTTAACTGTTGCGTAGTTTTTATATTTTATTATAGTAAAATAGTAAATCGTAATAACCGCTGTTATCTTTCTGCTATACTCGTCGGTTGTTGTGTGTACAGTTCGCGGATTGCGATTCGGCTTCGAATTCGACTTGCGATTTTGGCGCTGGCGTTACTTTTGTTCAAATTTTTATAATCGCTATTTCGCGAATTTACTCATAATTTGGCGCCCGTACGGTGTACCTTGTTGGTGTGGTTGCGCGTAGTTACTTTATTATTTCTGTATTTTTGTTCGGTAATTCTTACACTTTTAACTTGTGTATGTGTTTTGGTGTAAACACGTTGTTGTCGTAGTCACACCTTTTGTTTTACGGAGCAACCCAGGTAAATCTCGCTGTACTACCATTTTTACTTCTACTGTAGTGATAAGAACTGTTTAGGAAGTTTCACGACGTGTTCCGCATTACTCACGCGTACTTCATATCAGCCCCACTGTTCATCATCATCTCTGCACAGTCCATACTGGTCGCATTCTCAATGTATGGTTTTATTGTTGGTGGCCATCCCACATGACGAGGTGTTTTATCATTGAAAAAAAATTCGCATTCGTGTTGCTATACATACGTATATTTCGCTCTCATAAAACGCTTATCGCCGTAACCCTTACTACAGCGCCGTATCTCTGTATTGTACTTGGTAATTATCGAGTTCTGGCTCAGATTAAAATTTTAACTTATCGCCTCTTTGATAAAGTGCAATGAAAAATTTCGCATCGGACGGTGCGTCAATCGCAACCACTTTCATCGTATTGATAATTGGAAAATTCGATTCCACACAAAATAAGAAAATCCTGTAGTCGTTCCACTTTTCCACCATGCGGTTGAAATTGGCGCAAAAAATAGTCCATTCTTGGATTTCGAACGTGTTTTGGAATTTAATGTTTACAAATAGAGAAGAATATCAGTGGTGCCACAATACGCAACCTCGTAACCTTTCTTATCTGAGATAAAATATTCGATGGCGGGCAAATTCCACTTTCCGAATCCGATTGCAGTAAATTACTTTTGCAAATTTATTTTCCTCATTCGATTAGAAACGAGTGAGCCATAAGGTGTGGGAAAAAATTGAAGTGTAGCTAATCTCCCAAGATAAGTGTAATGTCTTAATCGCCTCGTCGTGCTTCTTCGTTTGGAAAAAACCATCGTCGCTTCGGTGGAGGTGCTTGCGACGAATCGGCGGAATTTTTTTTCTAATGGTGGATCATTAATGTGGTAATTAATGAGTAAAATAAACACGAAAATCTGTGTGCAAGATTTTATATTGTACTAATTGAGCGTTGCTCGTAATTATTCGTGAAATAATTTTTTTTCCGCAGTAGATGTTGGCGTCCTGCTGTGGCGCAAAGGGGTTCTATTTTTGACCGATTGCTAATTTATGAGTTTTTCGAAATTGTGTGTAGATAGGGTTTAAATGTTTTGGTCATTTGCTGAACCAGACGAAATGCTGGAATGCTAAGATAGTGTTTTAATATTTTGGTCATTTGCTGATCTAGATGAAATGCTGGAATGATAAGAGATATTACTGTTTTGGTAAGGAAAGAAGTTGTGCTATAGCTCTCGAAGACCTGTTGGTCAGCTCATCCAGTTCAGGGCATTTTTAAAGTGCAGCTGAACAGATGTTGAGCAGCTCTAATAAATTACTAAGTACGTCGAAAAAATAGTATAAGTTACCTTTGTGCTCATTCTGTAATTATTATTCTCAAGTGAATTTTTTAAAACTTGCAGAATCGATGATCATTTTTGAACGATTTTTTTTTCTTCAATTATTATTAAAGACACCCAAACACATCTTCAACCTGCATTTGGATCGAATTCGTTCATTTTTTCCAATTTTTTCTTTTTACCAGAAGGGCCGATTTACCTTCTTACCCGGCTATGTTCTTCTGATCGAGTACAAATTTTTGAAAATTTTATTTGAAAACAATTTTTAAAATTCAGGGCATGGTAAGAGGTCTCAATTAAAATTTTTTTAAATTATTAAAATTAGATGAGATTAAAATTTGGTATAATTTTGAATATTAGTTCAATTTTTGAAATTTAAATTTTGTTTTTACCCATATTGAAAGAAAATCATGAAAATTTTCAAAATTTGGTGCTGATATTTTAGAACGAAAAATTCAGCTACGTTGATTTTTTTCCTGTTAAAAATTTTGAGCATAACTCTCCGCTGAGCTGGAGTCTTTCTTTTGGTAAAATGTAATAAAGTATTCTAATCTACAACTTTGTAAATTCCATCCTTTTGAATTGGGAGAAATATTCCAAATAAGTGTTCTTAGATAGACAATTGAGTTTTGAAATTTCATGTACACAATTTTTTTTTAGCAAGAATTGGTCAGTTGATGTTGACAAAATAACCACTTGGTTCTCATTTCATCAAAATACTATGGAATCATTTCCTCCGAGGAAGTTACCACGCTTCTTTTAATAGCCAGGAAAACCCTTTTTCAAAAGGTGGTGTTGGTCATTCATAAATTTAAAAAATAGAGATATGACCCTGAAAATTTCGAAAGGCATAATATAGAGAACATTTGACGATTTTTTCTGCTAAAAATTTTCATTTATTGGGAACCAATTGTTGAAAGGCATTGTGCTTCTTAATCGTCCATATTATCGTTTTCTTTTCAAAAAAAAAAAAAAATGACCACCTTGAGGATTTTGTAATTGTTGTTAGAAAAACTATCTGTTACGCTTCGTTATGGAAGCAAGAGGAAGTTCCAACTGATAAAGGAACGTTACTGTAGTTGCCTATTGAGCAACCACGAATAAAAAAAAATTTAACAAAAAAAAAAATAGAAAAGAAAAAACTTGGAAACACGAGTAGCCTAAAAGATAGGATATTTCGAAACATATATAATGGTAGCTGTCTGAAAATACACGATAAGACGTGTGGAGCTGGTTGAAAAGTTGAAAGGTCGTGATGTATAATTTAAAAGCTCTTTTGCGGAAGCGAAGAAAGGTTACTCGAAGTTTATCTGCGCATTATTGACGTTCGCCTTTTTAATGTGTATCGGAAAATTTTCAATTTTATATTTTTGTTTGGAAAATACGGTATTTCATCGGTGGAGATCTTTCGCACGGTCCAACTCGAGTATTTTGCGTTGGACTGATTCTTGGAAACTTTCCGACGACGGTGATGACATCGAATTGGAACGTTTTGGCGGTTAGTTGGTTAAGGAGGAAAAACTGGTCCTGGAGCAGGCAACTTAGTCATAAATTTAGCGATTATAACTGCGCATGTGGACGATGCTGTTAGTTTAGCTATCACTTGGTCAGCTAGGGAGAAAATTGCCTTCGAATTGCGGAAAATTTAACCACTCTAATCATTCGTTTAGGGTTCAAATTTTGCGTTAAATCAAAATTCCTTGGTTTAGAACCAATATAACTGTACCTACATAGTTATATATACAGTGAGAAAAAAATTTCGTATTTTACGTACATCTTTTGTATTTTTACTTTTATTTTTTAAAGACTGATGAATCTATATCTTGAAATTTGATTTTTTGTTCATTTTTGTTCTTTTGCAGAACTGTTTTTTTCTCTTCGTCGATAATTGACCCGGACATGTGGTGCTAACCATGGATATCCCTCTGACCGAAGTAGACTCATCGTTCGAGCCTTTGCAGCGGGCTCGTTCGAATACATGGCCGCTGCCGAGACCGGAGAATTTCGAGGAAGCGTCGATGTCACCGACGGTAAACCCAGATCTACCTGAAAACTTACCCATAGATAGCAAATGCGGCGTTATACCAGAATTGATAAACACATCGCCAGTCGGCACGACCCCATTTCATTGTAACCAGTTGAAAAAAGGCTCAAGTCGACGGAACGCGTGGGGTAATTTGTCTTACGCCGATTTGATCACTCAAGCCATTACTTCCTCACCCGAGAACAGATTGACACTGTCCCAGATTTACGAATGGATGGTACATAACGTACCTTATTTTAAAGACAAAGGCGATAATAATAGTTCAGCTGGATGGAAGGTAAGATGACACTTGGATTTTACCTCTTTTTTTACCGCTTCTTTTTCTATTAGGTACCTACACCTAGTACCTACTTTGAATTTTTCACCTAGCCTAGCTGTGTTTTTTTATTGGTTATCGAAATTCTAAGTCAAGTACTAGTGGATCCGGGTTCATCCAACGCATCAAGTATGACGTCATTTTGTATACGTTGGGGTGAAAAACCAGTGGCGAATGTAAGAGGAAAAATATAGGGAAGTCAGAAAGTTGATACATTATTACTGTGTCAGTTTTTTCGAGGGGGAGATGTTTTATGGAATAAATTGACAACTAAACTTTTTGAAGAAATATTTTTTTTAAATTCTTATGTAATTTTTTTTACACATTTTCAAAAACTAGCTATTGAATTTGCTAAAATTACAAAATTTTTAAAAATTATCAAACTTCTCAAAATTGCAGAATTTTTTTTAATTCTCCAATTTACATAAATTATTGATTTTTCAAAAGTGAAGGAATTTTCATAAATCATCATTTTTTTTAATTTCTAAAAATTGTCAGTTTCTCAAATACTGAGAAATTTTCAAAAATTATTAAATTTGGCGAACTTTTCAAAAATTTTTGAATTTCTAAAAATTGTCAGTTTCTCAAAAACTAAAAACTTCTCAAAATTGCTGAATTTTTAAAAATTCTCTAATTAACAAAAATAATTGATTTTAAAAAAATTAGAGAATTTTCAAAAATTATCGTTTTTTTAAATTGCCATTTTTTCAAAAACTGACAAAATTTACGAAATCTAAAATGTCTAAAAATTGTTACCTAGTTTCTCAAAAAGTGAAAATTTTCAAAAAATTATTAAATTTTAAAAAATGGCAAAATTTTTTAAAATTTTCTAATTTTAAAAAATCTTGAAATTTCTGAAAGCTTTCAGTTTCTCAAAAAGTAAAAATTGTCAAAAATTGCAAAAATCAAAGTTTCTTAATTTTTAAAAAACGTTAACTTTTTTCAGTACTTGATGCATAAACTGCAATTTTTTTATAGTAATATTGAAAAAAATCATTCCTACCCCTGACCTACTTACGTTTAAAATATATCAAAAGAAACAGAAATAGAGTTTCAATAAAACCACCTGAAAATTAAGAAAAATGCGCAGAAAGTACAAATCAAAAAAAGAAATTTTTTTTATTAAAATGAAACATTAAAGAAGTTTTCAAAAATTGAAAAAAATTGGAAAAATAATTTATTTCGAGAGATAGGTATACTTAATTCTGGTAAAAATAATCTAGGAAAATTTGTAAAAATTGAAAGAATTTTTTTGAAAAAACAGTAATATTTTGAAGAAATTACTTGGGGAGAAAAAAATGAAAAATTGCGAATTTGAAAAATTTAGCAAATAAAATTGACGAAGATTTTTTTAAAGCATATACTTAATATTTTTATTAAATCTTGTTTTTTAAAACCGTAGAACATTTGTTAAAATTATGAAAAAATTCTTCAAAAATTTGGAGTCAGATTTGATAATTCAAATTTTGGAATGAATTGTAAATTTAAAAAATTTAGTAAACGAAAATTTTAAAGAATTTACGAAGAATTACAATGCATTGCAATACTTAAAGGGATTTTGAGTAAAACTTCACTAATACCAACGAATAAATATAAGGCGAAAAATTGAAAAATGAAGAATCGGAAAACAAATTAACAAAAATAGTATAATAAGATGAAATTTTCTTAAAAATAAAACAAAAATAACTACCAAAATGCTTATAAATTGGCAGGAGTTTTTTTTTTCGTTTTTTTTTAGATAGCGAAAAAATTGAAAACTTGCAAGTAAAAAAAAAATTATAAACGAAAAACATTAATAAAAATGATTTAAAAACAGTGAATAGAAAGAGGCAAATTTTTAAAAAATTTATAAAAAAGTTTTTCGAGAAAACTCCTTGGAATGTCAAAGGAAAAGTCGAAAAATAAAAAATCGATAAAAAAAATAAACAAACAAAAAGTTGAAGAAATAATGGATTCTTATATTTTTAAAAAAAATTTGGAGAAAAAATTTATAAAATGCTAATAAAGAAAATTTGAAAACAACAAAATTATGAAAACATTTTTGAGATGAAATTAAGTATATTTTTTAAAAATTGTGATGATAATTTTTTTAAGAAATACCTACAATCAAATGAATTGTTGGAGAAAAATTTCGTTAGTAGTTTAAAGAGAAATTGTGACAATTTTTCACAGGGATAAAATTTTAGTTTTAAAAAATTTGAGAAAATTAAAAAAAAATTTGAATAAAATTTTTTCTAAAAATGCCATTGGAAAAATTGTTAAGAAGAATTCAAATTTATACGAAGAAATTAACAAAAAAAAAAAAAAAATTGTTTTTGAAAAAGATGTAATTTTAATTCTGTTACAATTTTCAAAGATTAGAAAAAATAATAATTATTATGAAAATTTTTTAAAGACATAAGATGATTTTTTTCAAATTGGGAAGATGAATAAATTGACAGAAGAATTTCATACAAAAGTATAAACTTTTTCCAAAAAATACCAACGCATAAATTGCTGAAGAAAAATTTGAAAATAAGTACCTATATATTTTTTTAAATTATGAAAAATTCTTGAAAATGTTTTAGTCGGATTCGTAGGATTTTCTACAAATCTTTAAATAAATTTCGAATTGGAGAAATTTATTACATGAAAAAAAAAATTTAAAAAGATGAAATTTTATTTTTTATTATTTTGAGAAGAATTTGAAATGAAATGATTTTTTTTTCAAAATGTTGAAAATAAAATGGAGAATTAGAAAATTTTCAATCGAAAAAATTTGACAAATTTTTTGTAATTCTTACATATAAATTTAATGTTGCAAATAAGTTTTTACTAAAATTTTAAATTAAATATTTAGTCAAAAAAATCAATGGAACTTTTAAAAATAGCGGACTACCTACCTAAAAAAGTACTAAAAATTAATAATAAAAACCATAAACCAGGAATAATAATTACTTTTTCTATCGTTTGATAAAAACAAATTTTTAAATGATTTAAATAACATTCTATCGTTTGAAAGGAAAAAATTAAATAACAAGAAATAATTCATTTTTATTGAGCTAACAATTTT